>JANPWT010000006.1:18228706-18243801 GCA_024678245.1 Erythroxylum densum | reverse complement strand
CAATTTAAAAGCATTAAATCTTTCTTGATTTGAACAAAACAATGAGTGACTTATTTACTCTATTATAGACATGAACCTACCTTGAATTCCTTGCTTATACTTGTTTAGGAATGCCTTTCCTCTTGTTTCTCTTTCTCCTCTTTCCTCACTTGGTTTCCTTAACCAAATAGCCAAAATTCCAATCAATTCGGTGTTGAAAACAGAAAGTCATACTTGAACAATTCAAACCATAACTAAAACTGAAACAAGAATTTCATTCTCAACCTCCATCCACAATTGAAGATTATTAGAGACTGATTTAAACCTTAATTTCTTCATGAAACTTATAGCCCTATGTCTCTAGTTTACAACGCATCAAAAATCACCTCAATTGGACTACTGTAGCAAAAGATATGCCCAAAACATCAAAACATCTCTGTGCAGAAAAAAATTGGAGTTCGCCGTGGCGAACGACCTGTGCGCCGCGGCGTACACCCATCCCCTCGCACACCGGGACGAAGACCTGTTGTTCGCCGCGACGTGCATACCTTCCACGCACGCCGCGGCGTGCTCATGAGCACGTCGCGACGTGCGGGTCTGGGAACTCCTCCCGAACCCGATTTTTCCTGCTTTTTCCCACTTCAATCCTTCCCTTTTTCACATGTAACACATTTAAACCTTGATTCATATCATATACCTCAGTTCTAACTTATTCTGAGCTTAAAATCAGTCACAAAATCATTTCCCACCATTGACCTTAGAACATTCACTTTTGTAGCCAATGCCTTGAAGATCTCCTTTAATCTTTGTGATGTCCAATAATTTTTCTAACTACTTTGTGCCACCATTTAACATCCTCAATTCCTCTTCGGTACTGACCAATTTCAGTTTTGCTTCATCAAGTTCATCTAATGTTGACATCAATTTCTTCTCTAAATCTCTAATAGTGTTCTTCATAGATAAGTATTCTTCATCCAACTTTTCATTCTTCTTATATGTTTGCACCCATTTTACATACATTAATTCATAAGCTTCATAAATATTCTCCTTTTTATCATCTGAACTACTGTCATGACTATCATAATATGAGATTGAGCCTTGAGTTGATTCGTCTGCGTTTTTCCTAAAATTTTTCGATGTTCTCGTGTTTTCATCATCGATTACTTTTTTCTTGGATGCTATTAAGTAAGCAATTGGACTTTTATTGCATAAAGCAACTAACGTAGCATTATTCACAATTTCTTTTTCACTGCCATATTCACTTTTGGATTCATTCTAACTCCAAGTGCTTGTAAAGAATTTTCATTTTCTCTTCTTCAAGGTTTAGCACATCCGCTTGCACATGTCCGAAGCCTTGACACTTATGACATTGAATTTTCTTTACCTTTTTAACACCCTTCTGAGTTTTAACTTATTGTTTGAAGTTGTTATCTGATGAGCTCCCACCGTTTTGCCTAAATTTGTGTTTGTCTTTTTTCACTCTCTTTAGTCACTCATTGAAATTTCTTGTTAACAATATCAGATCCTCATTCTCATCAGATTCATCTTCTACATTATTCATACATTTTCCAGTTTCAGCTTGTAATGTGAATCCTTTGTTATTTTTTTGTTTGCCCCTCAACAAACTCATTTCAAAATTAATAAGAATTTCAATTTCCTTCTCCAACGACAAATCATTGGTGTCATGAACCTCCTCGATTGTTGCAATTTTCGAAATAAACCTTAGAGGTAGTGATCTCAATGTTTTCTTTACCAGTTTCAGGTTAGAGTATTTCTTCCCGAGTTGATATGCTTGGTTTGCTATATTGCGCAATCTCTCATGAAATTCTCGAATGGTTTCAGTATCATCCACCTTTAACTCTTCAAATCTCAGAGCCAACATCTGAAGTTTTGAGGCTATCACATATTTCGATCCCTCATGTATAGTTTGCAAAGTATCTCACGCTTCTTTAGCTGATTCACATGCTGATATCATTGAGAAGCGACCTTTATCAATAGCACTAAAGATGGAATGCATGACTTGTGAATTTCTAAGTGCTCTCTCTTCTTCAGCTCTTATCAACTCAGATGGGTCTTTCAGTACTACTTCTCCCTTATTATCAATTATCAATGGATGTATTTAGCCGTGTAAAACTGAGTTCCGTGCTTTTGTTCCTTGTGTCTGAATGAATACTCTCATCCGTAATTTCCACGTATAATTTGAACCATCTAACAACGATGGTTTGATGATTGAGGCCCCTTCTCTTATAACTATAATTGTGAAATACGGATCTGCACTAACTTACTGTACCAAGTTCTAATTCGATGACCTGCTTTGATACCAATTGAAAATCTGAAGAAGTGTAATAGTTTTGCAAAAACTTCGATTTACTGTAGTCGTTTCTAGCACAATCAAAAACTAAAAAAATTAATCGCACAAATATAAATCAACACCAAAATTTGGTAACGCAGTTTGGCACACTTTGCCTACGTCTACAAGACCCTCACCCAGCTTAATACTTTTACTAATAACAATAATTTTATATAAGATTTTACTGAACCAACACCACTCAACTCCTAACACTATCCCTTGTCCTCACTACCCGTAATAGTATTTCATACCCGATAATATGATCGACTCGTGATAACCTTAATAGAGGCTTTTTTCTCAACAATCTTTTAACAAAAGAATAATAAACGAATAACTCAAGTGATTAATTAAATAAGAACAAAACAAAATACACTTGAGATAAAAAAGAAGGACAACTTCCGATAGATTTAGCTCCACAAAAATAGATCTGAAAGTTGTTACCCCACACTACGGGTTGATTCACGCAAATTCCAGTACCGACTTACAGCTACAACAAGAAGACATCAAGCATGACAGACCAAGCAAACAAGCCTTCGGCAGAAGACACATGCAATCCAGTTGTGAGCCACACATTAAAAGATCAGGGAAGAAGTCACGCCATAATATTAAACAACAATCATACTCAAACAGTTGCCATGAATCACACACCAAAAGACAACACCCAGCCATGAACCCTCCAAGATGTCGCACCCACAAAATCAATCAATGCACATACTGAAACTTCACACACAAAATCAATTCACGATTAAACTCAGCTGAAGTCACACGAATAACATCATAAGGAAAGTCACAGCTATACACATACACCTATTAACATGTGTTGCGTGATTCACTAAGGACTCATTCAACATTTGTTGCCCATTTCAACAAGGAGTCTTCACACGCGCACAATCTCTATATTACACACAATATCCTTCAGCCTACACAAACATGATCCCAAGAGTTCTTCTCTGGATAAAGTTTTAACTCTATCCAATTTTTCAATATAAGCAAATTTTAGTATATCTCACTTTGATTTAAATTTTAAATTCATTAATATTATTTTAGATGTCCAATTATCAAAAAATGCCAAAATCAAATAATAAGATATATGCAATATATCTTAAAAACTAAGATTACTAGTTGACGGTTATAGGTTGCCTTCGAAAGTTAAAATCACGGATTAATTCTCTTATGTTAGGGATCTGTATATTTTATGTAAAAATAGATACGACTATTCTTCCATTTCTAGAATTCAACATGCTTAAATTGATGTGATTGTTCACATTTGTAAAATGTAGATATTCCAAAAAAGTATAGTTCAGTTGACTCCGCATATTAAGAAAATATGGTTGAATTGGCTAAGAGTTGGTAATGTTATAATTATGATTCCAATTATTAAAAGGAAATTACGCCATTATTTGAAGATCTTAGGGAAGAAACAAGGAAGCTTCAAGGAAGTGGCGGCATTCGTAAATAGATAGCCAAGTCCTCCTGGAAAGTTCAAACTCCCAAACTCTCTGTAGTCTATCCCTCACCAACACATTAACGCACAGGCACCCATATATAATACAGCTTCAAAGACGGTCTATTCTTCATTTCGGTTGTGTTCTGCGCTTATACACATAGACATTTATATCATCATCATCATCATCATATATATATATGGGAAATTGCTGCAGTTGTTTTGCTCCTAAATCAACCTCTGTCACTGCCACAGTCGCCACGGTTGTCTCAGTTACTGCTCCAACCTCAATACCATCCCCAGACGCAGGTCCCACTTCCGTTGGCCATCTCAGTGATGGTAGATTCATCACTTCCCTGTTCTCTCTGCTTTTAGCTTGGATGTGCGCTTTTGAATCGTATTTATATGTCCACTACTGTCTAAGGCCTATGGTTGTTGTTTTGTACGTTTGGTGGGCATTTGACCTGCAGGGGACACATCTTTTCTACGTACTAATGCATCTGGTAACAGCTGGTTCTCTATGGCGACTACCAACTTCACTACCAGGATTTCTCAAGCAAGTGGAGCTATTGCGGCTATTTGGGCCAACGGGGGTCCTGTCGACGTTGAGAATGAGTTTCCGGCTGGACTGGATGATGAGGAAGGAGCAACTGCCATGGACGCTGTAACGGTAAAAGCCTTCACTTTTGCACAACTCAAAACGGCGACCTCAAATTTTAGAAACGATTTGGTGTTGGGAAGGGGAGGCTTTGGCAGAGTCTATAAGGGCTGGCTCAATGAGAATGATCATGGTACTAGGAAACGTGCAATTGCTGTTAAGAAATTGGACTCAACAAGCAAACAAGGAATTCGACAATGGAGGGTACTTTTCTGACCATTGTCTTTCTCACTTTTACATTGTTTTCTTATCGTATTGCCCAAAAAGATTGAATAATGATCATAACATGCCGCTCGTACGGTGGGAACGTCCACAACAGATAATAAAACCCTTGAAACCAAGAGCTGCACAACTTGAAATTGAGTTCTCTGTATCATAAGAGGTTAAACTTATTGGTTGAGAGCAAGAGTCAATCAATCCAAAAGTAGCAATTCATGTTTATTCAAGTTTTTATTGCCCGGTTAAAATGATAAAGGAGAAGCTTTTATGTTCTTGATTTCGAATTTTCATTCCCTTCATTCCTGGTTGGTTAATGAATCAGCTCACTTTAAAACAGGTGGCTTGGCTTATTGAGTGTCTTGGGTTTTATTATTGGATTAGATATCACTTTCTCTGTGCATTCATGCAGACGGAGGTGGGTTTCTTAAGAAGGCTGAACCATCCTAACATTGTAAAGCTGGTTGGATATTATCGGGGAAATGCCGAGCTCATGATAGTCTATGAATTTATGCAAGAAGGCAGCTTAAATTACCATTTGTTTGGAAGTGAGATTACTTTACTTGATAACTTCCATCCAGTTACTGTTATGGCTAGTTATTTATTCCAATCTATATATGTAGGGGGCTCGGGTAGGCTGCTTCCGTGGGGGAAAAGGGTCAAAATTGCAACGGAAATGGCTCGAGGTCTGTCTTACTTGCATACCATGGACACACCTATAATTTACAGGGATTTCAAGTCCTCTAATGTACTGCTTGATAAGGTAAACGGTCAAGAATCCCCGCCTTTCCTTGCCCTTCACAAAGTGTTTTTTTCTAACTCTTTTTCTTCAAACATCTTTTAGTATTATAGGCCGAAGATATCAGACTTCGGCTTGGCAAAATGGGGGCCTAGGGCTGGTAATCCATGTGTAACCGGGCACGTTATGGGAACCATCGGTTATGCTGCACCGGAATATGTCTCAACAGGTAATTACCTTAAATCATTTGGGTGTCAACTGCAAAATAAATGATATTGATAACATCTGCTGATTAACTAGGGAACTTGTACGTGAAGAGCGATGTCTATAGCTTTGGTGTTGTTTTGGTGGAGATGTTGACAGGGCTACGTGCTATTGACAAAAAGCGTCCAACTTGGCAACGCAACTTGATTACATGGACCAAACCCGTGTTATCAGATAAAAGGAGGTTGAGACAAATAATGGACCCCAGGTTAGATGGAAAGTATTCACTTAGGGAGGCTTCCCAAATGGCAATGCTTGCTCTTAAATGTCTACATGAAAAACCTCAATTCCGACCATCAATGAAAGAAGTTGCCGAGACTCTGCAAGACATTGGAGCTTACCATGCAACTGTTTAGATAATTCCCTGCACTTTGTATGTAGATGGAGATGGAGATGGTTGTAGTTTCTCTTACCCTTTCCTACAAAAAATTGGTGTGTATATATATATAGAGAGTGCTGTTCATACCTGCGGCCTCGACTACTTGATTCATTTTTGCCTTTGTAACATGTGAATATGGTACCTTCCAGGACGCGTAGCAAAGTTTGCTTCTGCTTTTACTTTTCCAACTTAGAAACTTGTCTCTTTCTTTAAGATTTTCTTAGTTATTACTTGAATGTGGAACTTTCGATTGACATGGATACGAACTTTCAACTGATAAGGGATGTAACTGGAAAATAAGTCGAAAAATCAATATTAGTTATCACTAAAAGTGATACTAACTTTATGACGAGACGTGTCCAACTTTTGGTTTGCAGTGCTTCCAATTTAGAGTAGAGTTAAAATCAAAACTCAGTCAATTTGAACTAAGTGCATTTATTTCAGGTAGAACTATATTTGTCGTGCCTACGAGTTCACAATCATTGTCCACTAATGACTATTTTCTTTCTTTTTCTCCATTCATTTCAAAGCTTTTTTTTTTGTCGTATTTTCCTATTTTGGAAATTTGTATTCAGATGTTTTTGACTTACCATCATTCAAATCCTTATTCCTTATAATATTTTTTGAAAATTAAAAAATGAATTAATTAAGGAAAGATCCCAAAGGAGAACTAAAACCAGCAAAAATTACATCAAAATAGTCTAAGAAGGGAATTCACAAAAAGCTAAACTTGAATATGTTGAAGTTCAAGGAAAGTCCACAGGATTACACCAACATATCCTTCAGCTGCTTGAGGATAAATATCAAATTCCAGTACCTTTAAACTTAGGATGAATGTGTCACACTCTTACATAAGGTGACATCTTTAACACTGAGTAATATTGGTTCAGATTAGGATCTTCTGTTCTGTTCATCCATTGAGGAAGGAATTAGCAATGAAGTTAGCATGTACCACACTTTAGTTGTCCATGGATATGCTCCATTTGACAGCTACATTGGTACTTATTTTGGTGATGCGTTTGGCCGTGGTCATCTCTCTAATTGTTTGCTATGATAGCTTTCCTCTAGCTAAAAGCTTTTGTGATTATTTTTCGTCAACTAGGCCACAAAATCTACCAACTACAAATACACAGTCACCAAAAGTTTGCTTAATCTTATTTACAGACTTTGATGATTTACAACTATTGAACTAGGAATAAATGAGAGCAATGCCTTGCATTACCACATGGAAATTCGAGATAACTATGTCTTTGAAACTTATTTTGAGAAATTAAAGGAAATTATTGATGAAAAGTAATTGGCTTGGCTGGCCAGTTATCTGTGGACAAAATTTTAGGAGGTCAAGAATCCTTTTGAACGAATAAAATAGCAACCCAAACGGGAAGAGATATAAGGCCTTAAAGTTTCCAGGAACAATTTAACAAATCCAAGAGCCGCAACTTGAACTTACTTAAAAACTAAAAACTGAAGTAAAGCCACTAGACTAATCCAATCTCCACTCTATCAGGAATTAACTAGTTGTTATTAATATTACGATGTAACTAGTCATACATATGGAAAATAAAAGTTGGTCACTTATCTTTTATCTTCTGAGTTGGGGGATCTTAGTCGTCCAGTATGAGAGGATTTCATCTATTAATCGTGTCTCGACTAGCCATTGATTGAACATCATTAGTTATTATGATTTGACTGAATCCAATTTAAAGTTCTAGGGATAAAGCTTTGGCTTTCGTGAATTTTATCTTAGAATGATTTGTGATTCCTCTCTTTCCACAAGGCCTAAATGCTATAATTGAAAGCTAATTTGAAAATGAGAGAGTCACCCTTAGTCTAAAATTTTAAACTCCAATTTTTAGTCATTCCTCTTTAAAACAGAAAGTGTTATAGAGAAATTGTATGTGCGTCTAAAGAGCTAATGAAAATTAAAATTTAAAAATAAATGATTTATAGTCTCGATTTCCTAGTTGCAAAACTTGTAATAGAGACAAGAGCTTTCCTTGATTCTATCCTTAGTCTTCAACCTTTGTCTAATGGCTAACAATAAGATAAAAGATACTTTAGGGAGCTAAGATTAAACCAAATTATACTTTAGGGAGCTAAGATTAAACCAAATTAGTTTATCCTAGTTGATTGTTTGGTTGTGCTCTCTGAAGATGTCCAAATAAGATTTATTATTGAAGCATCTAGAGCAATCCTTTAATAATATAATGGAATTAACATTTACTTGATTTGGTCTATAATTTAGTAAATTAGCCTTGATGAATGAAAATCCTCTTAATTTTGCAATTTCATACCTCCTATTGAATAATCTTCTTCATTTTTTCATGATTCGATATCATTTGTCTCAAAGATAATAGTTCTGGGATTTTGTGTAAGGAGACTAACTCATTCCAATTATTATACCAAAACATAAGTCATGTTTAGTACTTATTAAGGTCTTCATCTTTTAGCTTATCTACTCTGTCATACAAAGCATTTGCTTTAGGGAACAAGAAATATCATTCGTTATTTTCAATTTCCATTAGCTTTTATTCTTTAAGAAATAAGAATGCATCTACTTGACTTAAATGGATTTATTACTGGTGTAAAGCCTCTAAAATAGCATCTTATTTGTGGAATTAAAGGGAGTGTTCCAAGTCTTCTTTCTTGTATTAGAGTATATATGCCAGTTCACTTGACTTTTTCTATAGTAAATTTATTAACATCACTAGTCTATAGAAAGCTCTTATTGATTTTCCTATATCTTTGATTAATCTCCTTTGAAGAATTTGGTTGTGAGATCTAATAAATATTCATACTATTAAGATCTAAAATATCGGAAACAGTCTCTCCACTATGTAGAAGTAAGGCTGCATACTATCAGACCTCCCCAAACCCTGCTTCATTGTGGGACTTCGGACTGAGTGTGATGATGATGACTATTAAGATCTAAAATATGAGTTTCAACCTACCACTAAGGGAGAGAAATTTATTATTCCTTTATTCTTAGATTTGAAGTGCAATAATTCTCAAAAGATGATCAACTACTTCTTGAGGACCTACTAAGACAAATAAATTGCTTTTGCCAGGGTTAATAAATAGCCATGAGATATTGCTAAACTATTAAAGTGACTCCATGAAGACCTAAACTATGTTATAATCAACTCCACTAAATAACAGTAGATCATTAGCAAATGCTAGATTGAAGATTTTTCGATCCTTGCATTTGCTATGAAATTTGTAATTTCCTCTTTGTTTAATGTAAAAGAAAATTAGACTAATAAGAACCTTAATAACTAGGGTGAACAGGGAGGGCGCATAAGATCCCTTTGCTTCAATTATGAAGCTCCATTGAAATTGAATGTTTGTGTTGGATTCAATTCGTAAGTATACTTCGTGAAGTGGTGGAGACGCATTTTTAATCCATTTTGTGAAGTGATAGCCTATCGCTAACTACCAAATAATAAATTCCTAACTACCAAACTATGCAGTAAATGGTAAGCTAGGATTGAACTACAGAGAGCTAGGATGCAAATGCTATTTCAAATGTTGTAACAAAAAAAAAAAACAAAACACCCTGAAATGATGAAGATGAGACAACTAATATGCAATGAACATAACCAAAAATACAAGCACAAAGCAAATTTAGAGAAGACTAATAACAATGTTAAAGAAGTGGTCTGGAGATATCTTTGGGATTTCGGGATGTTTATTGATCCTTGAATCTAAATAAAAGGTACTCTCATCATGGTGTTACCCTATGGACTTGATTAAGCTCTCAAACCCTTAATTTCTCTAAAATAGGCAAAACTAATAAGCTCTAGAAGTGCCCCCAATCTCCACTATAGCCTAGAATAGGTTCTCTAAGCTCAATAGCGAAGATGGATTGGGTATTAAGAAACAACTAACTTAAGCCACCTACTCATAAGCTTGGAAGGTGTAACCTAAAGGTATGAGATCCTATATTAGTTGATTAAGTATCCTGACAGATTCAACTAACCTATTGCTACTTCTGGGAATCACTATGGACTATTACATAGCACACACTCAACCTTAGCCTTTAAATTAGAAAATTAACTAAAAGGTGATCAAGCCTACAAACAATTCCTAACTCATGACATTTATCCTAAATTCCAAACCAACCTAGACCTATAAGTACCAATTCAAGACAAGTTCAACTTCATTCTCACAATTTCCATCCCTTCACCCTTATAATATCTCCAAACCTTAGTAGTCTAGCCACACATGTTCATATCAAGCAAAATAGACATTAAATAAACAAAACTCATACTTACTTAAATAAAACCAAGAATGGAAATTATAAGCGAAGTAGTAAAAACCAAACTTCAATACTAACTTAATAGAAATCAAAACTCTTTATGCTAACAAATAACTAATCATAACCCAAATTACAAAATCCAAACTAATTACGTAAAAATGAAAATTTCGGCACATATAACTTGCACACAAACCTAAATTAATTAATCCTAAACCTAAGAACATACGTAGATCCTAATTATTGAGCACCAATTAATCAAAAGCATCACAAATAAACAAAAACCCATAACATAAACCATTAAACATTCAAATACCCAATAAATTCAAATATGTGAAAACGCATAAATAAACTCAAACAACCAAGATTAAAACTGAAAAATTGCGGGAATAAACATCCATTGATATATCACAAAGGTTAATTACAAAAATTCATAAGTTTCAACAATACAATCCATCAAAAATTCTTTCTAAATATTCTAACACATGTAAAAACATGATTAACACTAAGAAAGCTCTAAACTAATGGAATGAATAGATTAATACATATGAAAATAAAGCATTGAAAATGAAATAAAATAGCTAAGCATAAAGAAAATAACAAAAACTTCTCTGCTCCTTCCTTCTCTCATCTTCTTCTCTCTTCTTGAAGTTTTTCAAAAGTGGCAGATTGTGTAGTCCCCCTCCTAGGTCCTCCTCTCTTTCTTCATGTAGTATGGTCCATTTAGGGAAAAACTTAGGATTTTCATGTGTCTCAAAAGTCCAAAAAGGCCCTTAAAAACTTAAGTTCGGAAGGTCATTTGTCTGTTTGCGCGCAGACTACAATCGTGGCTTTTATTGCACGATCGTGGCCAGTTTATCTACTATCTGTCATGATCATGGCTGACTCCTCACAATCGTGGCCTTGTGATCAAGCTTCTGTCACAATATGGTGGCCTTAGTTTATTTCCTAGGTCTTCTTCGATTCTCCTCCGAATGCCCTTGATGGTTTCTCCTCCATGGATAGCTCTCCAAACTTTGTTAAACTTCTTCCTTTTAGCATATATTTGTGTTCACTCCTTTAATCTATATATAAACACAAGATGAGCACAAATTGAGTATTTAAACACAACAATAGGATTGAAAAGACATTGAAATGCATAAGAAAATATAAGATGATTCAATCCTATCGTGAAGAGAATAGGGAAGCCAAACACCTTGAGACAGTTTATTAAAAACCTCCAATTGATTGAATTAAAAGCATTATGAAAGTCAATTTTCATAGTACAACTTTTAATGGATAATTTTGGTGATAGCTTTTAGAAATTCTTGAACAAGTAGAATATTATCCTTGATATTTTGCCTTTATAGCAACGTGTTTTAGCTTAGATTGATTAGATTTTTAGTATTATTTTAAACCTTGAGGCTAGAATCTTGGAGGTAATTTTGGAAACTACATTATAACAAGAGAAATTCTTGCCTCTCTCTTCTTTTTGCAACTTACCTTGCTTCAACTTATTTCCCTTTCCTTTCTTGGTAACCTATCTAACTTCTTTCTTGCCTTACCTTCTAGTTTGACAGTTTACTGTTAATAGCAAAATTTTTGTACTCCCCTTCATTGCAACTCTTACACATCCCTCTCTTTCTATTGTACCCTCTCCCATACAATCTTCTTCCTTTGGTATCCCTCCATCCACTACGACTACTCCTCTTATACAAATACCTAACCTCCACTTAAATGCTTCCTTCCTACCTCTTCCTAAAAAAAGCTTAAGCTTGAAGGCTAGTGGAGCTCAAACACTATTAGATAACCAAGCAAACAAGTAACCTTGAAATAAGGTAATGGGGATCTAGAGTCATTCGGTAAGGTTCACTTTGCTTCTCCTCCTATATGGGGTGCTCCTATAACCCTACCTTTTGAGGTTTTGTATCTTGGTGTCAGGAAATGGATATTTTTTAGACAAGTGTCTTGCCTTTCCTTTGGTGTAGCAATGGTTTATTAGCAATTACAGGAGATCTGGTTTGGAGAACACGCTAATTAGTGAAGATGAGTTTTTCGTTTTTAGGTTCTTCATAAAAGAGATGGCATATAAGGTTATTGACATGGATCATTGGCATGTGCAAGGCAATACGATATTCATCAAAAAGTGGAAGCCCAGAGTCTCCTTAGATTGAGGTATGATAAAGCTAGTGCATATCTAGGAAAACTTTCATAGAATCCCTCTAAAATATTGGTCTTCAGAGGGATTAAGTTATAATGCCAACTTAATAAGGGTTCACATTTCTCTAGATGAAAGCACCACAAACCTTAAACGTATAGGCTTTGCTAGTGTTTGTGCAGAAGTAGGGTTAGAAAGGGATCTACCTGACTTGATTAAGATCATGAATTTTAATAAAGTAAGTGAGTTAATGGAAGATTCAATTAAAATTTCCTATATGTGGAAACCTTTAAGAAAAGGATTGATTAAATTTTGGTGTGTTGAGAACCAAAGGCTATATATCCATGCAGGAAAACTACCCATATGATTAAGGAATTTGAAGCTTTATAAGGAGTTAAACCATTAAATGAAATGTGTGTGGAAAATCATAATGCATGGGTAGAAAGTCCATAGGGTAAAGAGATTAATTCCTCTGATCCTCCCTAAGAGCCTTTAGGAAATTCATTGACTGGAACTTTGAGATTGTACATATTGCACAAGGTGAGGTACCTAATAGTCTAACACCTAATGTGGAAGTTGTAGTGAATATAGCATATAATGGTCCTTTCCAGGATGCTCCTTCTCCCCAACATGTCCCCAGTAATAAGGTAGAGGATGGGGTTTAAAGAACTCTAAGTGGCAATAGCTGAGATCCTAGTATTAGCAATCACAAAGCTAAGAGGAGGAAAGCTATAGCCACTAAATCTTAATAAGTTTTCTGTTTTAGAATGTCAGGGGCTTAAATAGCCCAAATAAGGAGATGGCTCTCGAAGACTATTTGACACTCAAGAAGCAACAATTTTTGGTCTCATTGAGACCAAAATAAAAAATAACCAATTACAAAAAGAATTATGGTTTTTGGATAAGAATTAGACCTTATTTAGTAATTGTTGCTCTCACCTTAGTGATAAGATCAATATCTCTTTTGACCCTTCTTTCTTTCATCTGGTTAATTGGTCGCGCTCAAATCAATTTATACATTGTGTCCCTAATACCCCCTTAGATCTTAAAATGATCTATGCTGTGAATTAAGAGTTTTAAAGATCTCAATTATGGGATGAGTTACAGATGATTGAGTCTCAAATAAACTCCTTTATGATTTTATAAAATATATTGTTACGATTTTATTTGTGTGTATATAATCTTGAAGTTTTTGTTAGTCATAAATATAGTACATATAATTTTGAAAGAAATAATTAATTACGTTATTTTCGTAATTTATTTAAAAAATTCATCTCCTCCTCATGAAAATGTTTTCAAACATGAACAAATTTTAGATTTATATACCATTTAAACCATTACCTATCATTCCATTATCTAATTTATCAATAAGATACACATCTATACTACTGGTTATACTATCCTATCCTCAAGAATAAATAAAAAGAAATATTAAATATAGTTTTTTAACAATATATAATATTAGATATACTTTAAACCGATTTTTGACTCTGTAAAATAGGATTTAAAATTAACATAAAAATGCCTTATCCAATATAAAAAATTTATCATTAATTAGTTCAGATAAATTTATATCTTATACATATCATAAAGGGAGTCGAGCAAAACAGAAAATATGCGCTCCTATCCATTTATTTAAATTTTATTATAAATACACCACTAGTCATTCTTCATCTTTCATCCTTCAAAACTATTCTTCTTGCATCCATTCCTACATACCCATAGCTTCCAAAACTATTCTTCTTACCTTCATTCCTACGTACTTATGGCTAAACTATTCATTAGTATTTTTACGTCATTTATCTTTCAACAACTTTGCTCCTTATTGATGTTAGGGATCATCACCATAATGTATTGGTCTCAAAAGATGATTCAAGTGGCAAAACATAATAGCCATGCACTATCATGCATGTTAGCTATACAGGGTAAAGCCTTTGGCATGATTGTGCATTGCATAGGCAATTTCTAGCTTGAGAAATTTTTGTACTTATAATAGCCTATTTCTATATTAAGGGTTAGAATCTTAGACTATTGCACAAAAGTAATATCATTGAGAATTTTTGAAATGCATTTCATTCACATGCATAATATTCACGTACACACATGAATCGTGATTTAGGAAACATTGCAAAGATTGTATGTGTACTCAATTGACATGTTCCGGGGTATGAACGATTTAAAATTGATCATGATGTGAATTGTGTATTGTTTATGTCTTGAATTTTGGTTTGGGTGGATTATAATTAGTAAATTTAGAATTAATTGTTACAATTAAAAAATTGATTAATTAAAATGTACATTTAGCTTAGGAAAAATGTCAAGTGGTAAGATAAATTGACAAATTAGGATGACTAGGCCTATGAAAATGAGTGGCATTTGGTATGGAAAATTATGTGACCATTGGCATAGGTAATGTAACATCCCGACCCTAATGGGAAGGGTATATGGGTCAATTTGGTCAGGCTAGTACTTTGCATTTCATATGTCTGATGTGAACATTTATTGGCACATGCACATATAGGTACATGCATTCATGACTTTTCCCGGCATTTGCTTTTGTAAACGATTTGAATTGTGAATGTGTGAGATAATTAGATTGGATTATGATTGATTGAGAAATTAGGAGTAATTGGGTTCAAATAATTGATTTAGAATAGTTTAAGAGTGATTGGCA
>JANPWT010000006.1:18217195-18228606 GCA_024678245.1 Erythroxylum densum | reverse complement strand
GGGTGCGGGGTGTTACAGGTAATTAATTGACAAATGGTAGCAATTATTGAGTGACCAATGGCCTAGCATATTGGTGACATTTGGCAACTTATATATGGGACAAATGGAATGCATGACTAGTGACATATGTCATTGAAACATGGTGACACCTTGCACCTAGTTGAATTAAGCTAATGCGGAAAGTGTTTCTGTTGGAACATACATCATCTTCTTTTCTCTCCACTAAAACTTGCTTCTATCTCACGTCTCTGTATTTTAGTTTAAGTCTTGCTAAATTTCCACACCAAATCCATACTTTACCCTTCATAAAGTTAGGTAAAGAACTAGAACATTGTTGTTCTTGTTGTGGTCTTTTATCCTTGTCGAAAACTAACCTATTTCCACCTTGAATTTGTAATGATCTTGCATGTAGGAGGGCTAGGTTAACTTGATAAATTGAGGTGGAACTTGAGCTAAACAATTAAGTAAAGTATTGATCTTAATGGTATGTGATAATAGAAAGATTATGATGATTGAATTGGGATGGATTGTATATGATGTTGATGATGAAGTGGGGTGGAATACGATGAATGAACTTTGGATCCTTTTATGCTTTGTTCTTATTGTATAAAAACTGTAGGTTATAGGTTGTTATATGGATGAATTAGATTAGGATTTGAAGTGTAACGAAGGTGAATTTATGTTAAAGAAAGGTGCTAGTGTAGTATTCTTGAAATGGGAAAGAACTAGAACTACATGTATGATAGTAAATGATAGTTTCTATTTTGTTTTGATGCATTAAAGACAATAGTTTATGAGCTACCAATTGAATACTTTTGAGTTAGAATTGGAGATGAAATTGATGAGGGATTAGAGTATAATTAAGATATAATTGAGGTAAATTAATGGACTATGATGAAGATGTTTTGAATTTGGTATAAAGGTGTTAAAATTGGAAAAATTTTTTGAAGGAAATGGACGGTCAACCTTCGGTTCACTCATCCCACGATCATGGAAGTTGCATTAGCTCCTTCCCACGATTATGGGCAATGCTTTGAAGTGAATTTTGTTTTGTTTTGTGTGATTATTGAATTAACTAAGGATAAGTCACTTTACTTTAGCACATTTGGACTTGACTGAGGCTTGAAATGAACTTAAATAGTTGCTTGATTAATTGGTTAAGGGTTTGACAAGTTTAGGTTGTTAATTGATGTTATCACTTAAGGAATCAATTGTTTTGATATCAATGTGTCTAAATCTTGAAATTATGAGTTGTTAAAGGAATAAAGGTGTTCTTATGAATACATATGTTATATAAAGGATATGAGTAATGTACTACGAATGCATGAATAAGAATTGAGAAATTGTGTGAATATATAATGCTAGAAAAGGGTTAGTGAATGTATGGTTGATGAATTTAGAATAATCAAGTTTACTTAAGGTATAAACCTAATTGCAAACTAGTTATATCCAAGCTATAATGTATGAATGGTTAAGATTTGTGAATAAGGATACATACCCCGGAATGTCAATTGAGCATGCATTGAACATGACACATATATATGTGCATGATTTAATATTTATATGATTGATCAACTTAGTAATGTCTAAAATATGTGTGAATTGCATGACTAAAGATGCATCAATTAATCGTCAACATTCATACATTATCGAGTCATCAAAGCAATAGCTTATTTGGAACATACTGTGAGTTAACCTAAATGTTTTCTCACTATGATTGATTTGTTTCTGTTTAAATTTTGGTTATTGAATTGTTACTTATGTGATTGTGATAATTCTGGATATTGTTGGTCTGAGGAGTTTGATATTCTGGAATGTATTAGAAGTGCTTTCAAATTGTATGTGTAATATTGAATGTGTACTTAACTGAATGTGGAATACTAGATTCAGATATGAAGAATGTGATAAATGACATGAGCACATTGAATGAAAAGCATTAATAACATATTATGTGAATTGATGCATTCTATTACATTGATATGCATGATCAAATAAAAGAGTTGTGACTGAAGTGACCAATGTGAAAAAGAACTTTAAGTTCAGGATGTGCATAAAGAGCCACAGGCTTAGTTATTAATGAGTCTGGTATCCACAAAAGGCATAGGATAGTAAATAAAATGAGTCCGGTATCCACAACAGATACATGACAGTAGGCGCTCTTTACCTTGATATCTTTTCAAATGAAGGCTTGATTTTACTCTTCTTTGGTCTTTTAATCTCCTCACACTTTCCTACTCATTGACTCAATAGCTTCCATATATGTCCTATGCTCAATTAGGATAGGGATATCCATCTTCCCTTTTTCTCCTTGCATGTTATAAGTCTCTAATGGATATTTTGTGATTATTTCCTAATAACATGAGAAACTTAAGTATCAATCATATCTACATATATGTTTATGGGTTCGGATGTCTTAATCCCTTACCCTTAAAATTAATTTTCCTTCATACACATATATCATAGCTTTATTAATAGCTAGTAAAATTCATTCTAAGATCAAGGGAACCTCTACATCAGTGTCGTATCTAAAATTAAAAAATCAACGAGAAAAATGAAAATTTTAACCTTAACCAAAACGTATTATATAGTGCCCATGGGATACTTAATTGATCTACTAATTGAATACTCAACCTAGTTGATTTAGGTTCAACCCAGCTCTAATATCTTAAATAGGTCATATGACATCTAATTTAATCATAGCTTATAAATTTATTAATGCCTTTTTAATTAACAAATTACCAATATTGACAAGAAACATTGAAACTCCATAAATCTTTGGTTTTCTAGGAAAACTTGTTTTATAGGATAGTAGAGCACTCTTCACTCAAAGTGACTATCAATGACTCTCTAAACCTAATCTTGTTATGAAGAAGATCCTTTAAGTACTTAGCATACTTTGGCATTTGTGAAAGAGTTTCAACTAAAGGAATGTTAAGATGTTGTTGTTTTAAATGGTCTAAAAAGTTACCAATTTTTTTTTCCTTTTTGTCTTTCTTGAGCCTACTTAGGTAGAATTTTTTTTATTGGTACTCTTTGAGTACTTCTTTCTTTGGCTCCTTCTCTTTGTCTTTCACCTTCTCCTCATCCTTCTTTTCTTGTATAACAGCCTTATTCTCTTCAACTTTTACTACTTTCTATTCATCAAAGTCACTACATTTACATACTCCCTCAATTTTTACCAAGTATTATAAATTGGTGAAATTAAGCACTCAATAAAAAAAGAGAAAAAAAAGTTTGTTAGGTAAAAAATTAAAAAAAAAATTCTAAGGCAAAAATTCCATTATCCAAAATATCAAAATTTGTTAAGTCAAAAATTGAAAAAGATTTCATAAGAGAAAGTTAGAGCATTAAAAAGGAGGGAAAAGAAAATACTTATTATATTGAAATAACCGAAACAATTATGCTAAAATGAATGAAGACAACCTTTTTATTAGGGGGAATAATATTTTGATAAAAATATCCAAAAGAAACTTTACTTTAGTTTTTAAAACTCAACAAAATTTATTCCCTTTTAATCTAAATTAGTCAAATTTTGATTAGCTCATTTTTGTTAAGTATTTCTTTCAAGCAGCATGTTAAAGTCATTTTAGGTTTAAATTTTCACTTCAGCCCATTTACATTCTCCAAATTCAGCAATTTGCCTAGTTTACCCAAATCATTTGAGTTTTTAATCAACCAATGAAAAAAAATCAAGGTCATTTCGTTTTCAACCCTCAATAATCATTTTATCTTTATTTTATTTTTAACCCAAGTAAAATTACAAACTTCTAGACATCTAATCACACTCTTTGAATTTCATTTGCAAACCCTATACATTATTTTAGATATCCTATTTTAAAATCTGGCAAACTTCTAAACATATAACGACATGTTTTTTCTTTTTAAATCTCAAACTCTATTTTTATTTATTTTCAAATTTTCTAAAAAATTCTAAATTCTTTGGACTTGAATAATCACTTAAACAAATAAAATAAATTTCTAACACCTTTTTTGTTTTTTAGATTAAAATCTTTTGATTTCTTTCCTATTAAAACTTAACAGTTTTTGTATTAAGGCGCTTATCATGCGTCAACAGTAAAGTTGGTTCACTATTTTGACTCAAGTGGGAAGTAGAAATGGTAACTGTGTTTTGAACCACGTTAAAGCTTGTTGGTCAACAGAGAAATTGACTGTAACAACCTCTATCTACTCATGGAATGAAATAACAAATTTCATATTCTTTCGAGATTCAGACCATGGAAAAGGGGATGACTACCGTTATTCCCACCAGTTTACATTGCTTTAGGATGTTCTCAGCTACAAGTTATTTACATGTTTCTATAACCTACGATTGTTCAGGTCTGACAAAACTTTACGCACTACTAGTATACAGTTAGTAGATGGACATCAATCTCAAGACTTGCACATTGGCTATTCTGACTTCATTAAGGACAGGAAACTAAGGACCTTCTTTCAGGCTTTGCAAAACTTACTGTTGATGTTCAGGTGAGGTGCGGCAGATCTCATCAGCACAAGCATTAGGGACATAGATTGCATTCATTAACGAGCTATGCTTCCACCCATAGAATAAATACACTAGTGCTCCCACTAGCAGCCACACAGAGACACGAAGCCAAGTGTACGCCCTGTTGGTATGCAAGTGGTAAAATGATCACATCTTAAGTTCTGGACTCGTTAACATTCTCCATAACTTGAAAGAAGATTGTTTGACACTCACCCCAAATTAACCAACAAGTAGGTGTTGACAAGTATGCTAGAAACAGGTAAGTACGGAACAAATGGACAGATGAAACCTGGACAGGAGGAGTAAACAAAGTCATATTGGAAACGATTACATGCATGTTAGGCCTAGTGAATTGATTTTACTTCCCAAATTTCTTCACACGTTTTCTAGAACTTCTGCAAGAAAAGGAAAACTTTCACAAATTTTCAAAGTGACTGCTTGAGTAGGGAGCCTTCTCCAAGGCAGGCAATTCACGTCAAACCAATCTGCTAATTTATCATGAGATGGAACAACATGTACCTCCAGTGTGCCCAAAGCTATGCCTTGCATTATCTTGAGCTATGCAAGCCAAAACCACCAAACTGCACAACAAAATAGCTCCGCCTATTGTACAAAGTGCAAACCGAAGAAAGCTGGTACAATCACCAATATAAAGGAATCAGAAGAATTGAATAAGTTACCAAGTATTGTACCCAGAAAGTGCATATACATCGTGGATTCCAATAAAGGGGATTATTTGGCTTTGTTTACTGTCTTAGACATACTAATTATTAATTTTTCACCTTTTACTCCAAACGCAATTCCCAAGCTGAGTTTTAAGGCAATCACCCAAGATGACACAGATTCTAAACCCTGAATTGATGAATTTGTAGATCACACTATACTACAGTATGATGTAAACTGAGCACTTCTTGGTATCCAGATAAACCCCACGAGGTTGTAAGTCAAAATAGAGGACAAACCTGGGAAGGTTTCCAAATGAAGCTGCAGATGCAAGAAAAAGAGCCCCTGCACACACAAGGGTAATACTCCAAGCAGCGATTTTCCGCCTCTTGAGTTGATTATAGTGCTCTACATCACGTACAAGAAGCCATCAAAATACACATAGATTAGCACCTCTCGCCACAGGGCTGTAGGTCATCTTATCAGTATTCTTGAGCCAAAATAATTTTTTTTTTAAAGTACAAAGAACAGATACTTCTCTGGCTCTTAAAGCTAAAGCAGTAATCAAAAGAACATAACAGAAGTGTTGAGTTAACTATGCCAATATCACATTCACCTGAGTACTACAGGGAAATTTCTGATTTTGTATAGAATAAATGGAGTCGATTATGGTTCCAGATTTCTTTTTCCTGAGATGTTTTTGATTCCCTTTTCACTTATAGTTTTCAATTTTTGGTACTACTCTTTCAGCACCCCACAACCAAAGTTGGTCAACAATAGCCAGAAGGTGCCAGCTAGAGGTCACTGTTTTATTCTAATCTTTGAAATGCTTATGCATTTAACAAGCTATCAAGTCAACCTGACGCAATAAAGATAAAAGAAAATATAACAAGAAGAGTAAAACAAGTCACATCCCAACAGCAAAAAGGGCATCTAGAAAATACCTTGAGACACGTGTTTCGGGAGAAGGGGGCATCCAGTTGATGTCCCAACATTGTCAAAAAAGTGATGATTGCAATCACAGTTGTTGACAGAATCTTTTATGCTTCGACTGGCAATCTGCTCAATATCTCCACTGAATTGTATTGATGATGAATCAATAGATTCCTGAAGTGAAGAAGGACAAGGCATCTCATCTGGTGGAACATATCTGAGTATTAAGACGGAAACAGCTACAGCAGTGAATGCAAGAAGAGTACCCACGCTAACCTGTACCAATAAAGAGAAAATAGAAATATCTTCATGATTATATCCTGCATCAAAGGTATAACTTTCAAAGAGTAGGATATATGCTCCTCTTGACTCAGCATATACTTAATTCATGCACTTACCATACCAGCCAACTCTGAAACTTCCATGAAAAATGCTAGTGCTGCAGCAAGAATACCAATGATGATAGTGCTTTTTACTGGAACCTGGGTGCGTTTGCTAATGTCTGAGAAAAATGATGGCAACAATCCATCTCTAGCCATAGCCATGAAGAGTCGGGGCTAAGAAAAGGAAAAGTGAATCAAAAGTAACAATGAGACAAGATTTACGATTGAGAATAGAATATTCCACAAACACCTAATTATAGAGAAAACTGATATTTGTAAAGATCTTCCAAGTCGCAATATTTAACACACAATGAAGAATTCACTGCATTGAATTGATGAATTTCTAGCATGTCCAAATGAAAAGAGAGAAAAATTGGATGCGGAAAAATGGAAGGGGAGGTTGTAGAACTTTTCATGCTTTTTGCATCTACAAGTTAGAGAAGCTTCTCAATGTCCAAAACGCTTCAACGTCATCAATATAGTTATGTTTGCAACTAAGAGGAGATACATGCCTGTGGAAGAAGTGAACCCATTAAACTTGCACACAGAGCAGTAACTGCTCCAGTTGTTATTATATACCTGTGATTAAAAAGTTTCAGGAACTGTTATGCATTATGGTCCAAGTTACAATTAAATGAATCCAATAAAAGTAGATAACATCTTACATTGCCCATTGCATCCCTTGAGAAGCAAAACCTGAAGAGATTGGGGTATCCGGATCCAGAGCATAATATGGAACCAACCCAACAATAACAACAGATACAAGCATGTAAAGAATGCAACAAATGAACAAAGAAATACCAATACCCAAGGGTAAATCTCGTTGAGGATTTTTTGCCTGCGATGAAAATTGTAAGATAAATGATTCTATTCAAAATTCATAACTGTAGCTCGTAAGAGGGCACCATTACAAAGGCAATCAGATGAAATATAACTCTAGATTGGTTTTAGCTATCATGAAACAACCAAAAGCATCCAGGATTGTTTAATTAATCAATTCCCTGAAACATTTTACTCAAAATAAGTATGGTTGATTTTGATCAGCAATGCTTCTTTATCAGGAAACAAAGAACAGAAGGATATTTGCTAGGAACGAAGTGCGGATGGGGGTATCTCTGTTCCAGGATGATTTGCTCAATTTTTTAAGCATGCATGTAAAAGAAAGCCATGTAGCATGTAAAAGTTTCAATTTTCTAGACATGAAAGCATTGTTCATACTAAAGAGCATGTGCTGGCAACTTAATTCGACTGTGATTTTTAGTTTTTTTTTTCAGCTGCATGTAACAGCAATCATATAGAGAGCTGACAGACAAAATTACCTCTTCGGCAGTGCTAGCAACTACATCAAAACCAATGTATGAAAAAAATACTATTCCAGATCCTGCAAGCATTCCACTTAAACCAAAGGGAAAGTACCTATAACATGAACAAAAAGCTAATAATCAACTTGATTATAAATTTATAACTGATATAAGTAACACATACATAGAAAAAAGAAGAAACTTGTTACCTAGGAACTTCATATCCAACCCATCCGGTCTTGAAAGCTAAGTAACCACCAGCTACTATGATGAAAAGCATCCCACAGACATTCACTGTTGTGACAATTGTTTGTGCTAATGAACTCTGTCAAATGAGGAATTCACTAAAATCAATTAAAAGAACATGTACAGACTTGCAGATAGTGATGTAACAATAATGTTATTAAATTAAAATGTTTTCTTGTGCAAAAAAAGAAGAATGAGAGTTCAATTACCTCCTTAATTCCAATGCATAATAGTGCTGTGACAGCAAGAACTAACACAGCTGCAGATGGATCTACCACAATGTCCAGCCCAGCAATGGTATGGCGGGCCAAGTAGAATGGCAGCTTATCTTGACCCCCAAAAAATAGGGCCTAAGTGGACAAACAGATAAGTAATGTGGATGGAAACTACACCTAAACTTCAAGGCACAGCATATGCTTCGTAGATATTTCAAAATGCCAATAATCTTAAAGCTGGATATCATATCCTATTACAACTTTGAGGGCCGTACTCTTAGTGAATGTTTGGTATCTAAAGATATTTATACTTATTTTCACATATAGAAACATGAAATTCAGACCACTTTTATACTTAGATAAAATGAGAGTGCAGGTCTCAGCAAAGGTGCAACAGATGAACCTTTAGAGGAATAGTTGGAGGAAAGAAAACAATAAAATAAGACCACGTGAAAACTATAGTCAACCCAAAAGTCCCACATAAACTACAGCTAAGGTAGCTAATACTTGGAAAGTCAATTATCTCAGTATATTCCACCCATTCATGTTAAAGTGGAGAAAATAAAAAAAATGCCACACAGGCAACTTAAGCTAACCGTCAAGGAATATCACCATATAGAAGCATATACCACAGATGTGATTACATTATCCACACATGCATCCACAACCAACCTAAAACCTACGAAACATATCAAAACCACAATCATAGTAAGACTTTCAAAAGTAAAAGAAATACGATGAAGTGCACGGTTATAAAGAAAGAAATGAATTATGGGTTCAGTCATTGTCACTGGTGAAATTGGGAATTTAAGGGAAGTAAGAACTCGAGTTACATCCTCTCTAACGCACCAGATTTGGTGTTAGGCCACGAGCAATTGCAGAACCACCAATAGTGTACTCCAGAATCAGTGCCCAACCAATCAACCATGCAGCACTACATGTTAAAGTAATGCCAAAGTTATTGATTTAATGCTACCTCACCAACCTGAACTTAGAAGGGTACAAGTTCATTGGACTTTTCCTTTGTAATTAATTTCCAATAACTCTGCACCAAGGTGCCTTAAGCAACATAATATTTGAAAATTTATTAGCTTGTCATTAGATTTTTAAAAAGAAAAAAGAAGACGAATCCTACATCTTGCACATCAATCAGTTGATTTCATCATACTAATTGAGCAACTCATTACTATTGCTAGCATTTTTTTGAGGCAATAATGTGTATTTAGGAATCAAAATAGAAAGCTAAAACGTTTCAACAAGTTTCAGATTACCATTCCCCAATACAAATGTATGTGTAATGATAGGCACTCCCAGCAGATGGGCATCGACATGCAAGTTCAGCATAACAAAATGCTGTGAGCGCAGCAGCAATTCCAGCAATGAGAAATGATATTGAAAGAGCTGGTCCTGTTTGCTCTCTAGCAACTGTTCCTACAAGTATATACACTCCAGCTCCAATCGTTGTTCCAACCCCTGGTTACATGATGCAGGCATTGCCAACTATTAAAAGCCACCAACAGTTTTCAACATGGTTGAACACAAGAGACAGGAGAAACAAAGACAATAGACACTCAGGTATGGAAGAGCTGCACATCATAAAGGCTTAACATCTAGTTAGTAACTAACGGTACTCGGCAAACATACAAGTCAGATATCGCACAAAGCTTTAACAAACCGTCCCCAGTATCATCGGTAAAGCTTAAAAGTTAACCAATGTGATCATCGACATTCAATAGCGTTGTGAGCTCTGTTGTCATGATAATAATAGCTCTTGACAACAGAACATAAAATTACAAGAAATTGCCTCGTTACAAAATTCAGAGAGCAAAGAGAATGCAAGATAAGATTTCCCCCAAAGCCACTATACAGACCAAAACCCAAAATGACAAGATGAAAGCTTGGGATCGAAATTCAAAACCCATTTGGGGAACGATGAACAAGGTTTACTATTTTTACCAATGGCAATAAGGTCCACAACAGAGAGTTTCTTGGCCAGCTGACGCTCGCCGTCTCGCGCGATATTAACGGAATCAACCCGTTTTCGCCTTATCAAATTGCTAAAACCCCATGAACCCTTTGCTACTCCATGTTTTGGCATGTCAGCAACATCAACCATACCCATGAACCAAAAGACGAAAAATAACTATGCCTTTCTCTTCTACTTTCAGAAAGAATCCAACTTTGTAAAGCAAAAGACACTTTGTTCTTTAAGTAGAAGTGGTGATAATGATATATATGCACTCAAATCGAATGGACGAGGCTGCTTGGGAGAATCTGAAGGAAACTGACAGAAATCTTTATATGTTTTTTGTTTTAATCATTGATTTGGTTTGTTTACAACATTTTATGGATATTTCTGTTTGATTGGTACAATATATAATTAATAACGTGGTTGGTTGTTTGTCTTTATTTGTACTAGACAGTAAGTTGTGAAAGCAACGCCGGTGGAATTAAGTACAAACGAGCAGAGACAGAGCGTGGTCCAGGTAAATTGAACTACGAGAAACGCTTGGTAAGATCAGCACAGAGTCTATGTAAGGTTAAAACACTCGGAACCTGATCAAAGTAAATTGTGACGATCGCAGTACACACCCTTATCACCTCAATCATACACCGCATACAAGCGGTCAATTCTATCATAATGGGCATACACGAGTTACTATCCCGTAATTGATTTGTTGCTCATCGACATATCTATTGGAAAGGAAATAGATGTGTTGATTGGTTGGCCTCTCAGGCGGCCCATTTTAATGTTGGGGTTACCTTTTTTGACACTACACTCTCTTGGCCTGTTTGGTTCAAGGAATAGAATATACAGGGAATAGAATAGTTGTTCTTAGGAATAGAAAAGATGAGGAATATGATAGAATGAATATTACTTTGTTTGGTTTAAAGAATGGAATAGATAAAGAATTTCTATTTTAATGTTTGGTTTGAAAATATAAATTTGGAATAAGAAAGAAATAAGTAACAAAAAGACCAAAATGTCCCTATTATTATTATTATTATTATTATTATTATTATTATTATTATTATTACTACTATTATTATTATTATTATTATTATTATTGTTATTATTATTTGTTATTTATTTATTATTATTATTATTTATTTGTTGTTATTTTTATTATTTATTTTATTATTATTAGTTATATATTATTTATTA
>JANPWT010000006.1:18190851-18208072 GCA_024678245.1 Erythroxylum densum | reverse complement strand
CACAAGGCTTCAGGACTACGAAAGTTGCTATGATTTACAAGAGTAATTAATTTGAAATTAGGGTTAAATGAAATAAATCCAGCAAGGCAAGATGATTAAGTCAAGAGTTGGATTCCGATAACGGGATCCGCAGTTGGAGTCCGGTCTCTGGGTCGGGTTCCGACACATTTCATTCATGAACATAAGAATACATTGTCATTACATTCCTTGCATGTGATTCATAAACACAAATATCCATTTTTTTATTACATTATAACTCCTATTTATACAATACATGACATGTCAAAGTTCGCAACTCTATATAATGTGTACAACATAAAACTAGGTACTGGACCAAGATATTCTATCTAGACGCTTTAGTATTAGCTAACTAGACCTTTGAACCATTCTTGGTTCCAAAATGGACAATGCTAAATTGCTACTAGATTGTCTTAGGACTAGTTTGTACCGGTACCTGAAAATCCACAATGCAATTTTAATGAGTTTACGAACTCAATAAGTGAACCATCATCGATGTATTCACTGAAGTCAGTACACAATATTGCAAACACATATAATCCAAGTCCTCAAACACATCACATTATTTAAAATCAAATCCTAATTATCACATCATTTATTCTCTACCAAATCACAATATATATACAAACACATTGGGAACATAAACATTTTATATAACTATTTCAACACAATTAAGTAAATTCCTCACAATTTTAATTTTGTTGATACTGAGCGCTTATTTAATTGTCCCATATCTGTTGCGAATACCAGGCTCATTTGAGATACTATCCCGTACCCATTGTGAATACCGGGTTGATTAATTATTGAGCTTATGGTTCTATCCGCACATTTCTAAGCTTTAAGCTCCTTTTTTGCTTTGGTCACTCAGGTCACCACTTTTTTATCTGATCATGCATATCAATTTTATCCAATGTACACAATCATTTATCATATTTGTCGGACCAAAGTACAACATTTAACATTCAAGTGAGCATTTATTTCCTACATTCACATACACGTAGTAAACATTCCCAATATAGTCTTGAATGTTGAACTCCTCGGAAATAATTCAAATAGAAGCACATATCTAATTAAGATCACACATCTAGGATACTCACAGTTTGCTCTAGATTAGTTATAGCCTTGATGATCCGGCAATGGCTGGATGTTGTTGGTCAATTTATGCTTCTATCAAGTGCTCAATGTTACATATGTATATGTGTTATTTCAATGCATGCTCAATTGACTATCCAAGGTATGTAACCTTATACACAAATTTTACTCATTCATTCATCTTAGCTTGTATTCATAAGAACATCGTCATAATGTTGAGATCTCATACTTTCCAAATTCATATGCATTGATATCAAACAACTCGTTATTTAAATTATAACATCATTTAAGAACCTAAACTTGTCAAACACTTAATCAATTGATTCAACATCAAACTACCCTCATTTTAAGCTCTAATCAAATCTAAAAGTATCAATGTATACTGTTTTATCATTATATGACTCAACTAGAACACATAACACAAACTTTCTTTTTTGCCAAGCATTCCACAACCGTGGGAAGGAACCATACAATTCCCACGATCGTGGGATAAGTGATCAGAGACCCACCTTCCTTATTTTTCAAATTTTCTTCCAAACTCTAACTCCTTCATGATAGTTCTTCAATTATACCTCAGTTATACTTCAAAGACATTTCAATTTCTCACCATTTCATCTCAAACTCCAAGCCAAAATCATTCAATTGACAATTCATAAATAATTAATCTCTTAGGCATCATCAATCAAACAAATGCTTTCATTTACTATCTTACATGTTGCACCCTAGTTCTTTTCTATTCCAAGAACATTACATTAGAATCTTTCTTTAGCATAAATTCATCTACCTCTAATCTCAACCTAATTTATTCTCAAAACAATCTATAACCTAGGGTTTCCATACATTAAAAGAAAACAATTCATTCACCACGTTTCAAGCACATCTCATCATCAACCTTACATGCAATTCATCTTAATTCATCCCTAACCAATCTTTATGGATGTTATGCTCACATATAACTCAATAAGGTAATCAAATACTCACTTGTTTGTCTTAAGATTTCCTCAATCAACAAGCTAAACAAGTCTCCCAACCATCAAACATACATTAAGAACAAGATGTGATTAAAGGGTTCCAATTTACAAGATGAGGGTTACAAAATTTTAGCAAAACTTTAAGGGTTTTATGGATTATTTAAAAGTGTCGTAGGTGGGAGGAAAGAAGAAGAAACAATAAACCAAAACAAGAAAAATGGTGATCTTGCAAGAGTAAGAAATGTGGGTAAGCTGTGTGGTGAAGAAGATAGACATGTTTCATGCCAAGTGTCAAACTAAGAGCCATGTTGTGTGTTTTTCTTCTACACTCCCAATTGTCACTCCCTTGTTAGTCCATTTATCATTTAATCTCTAAAACGTTTGTCACTAAACTATACCTCCATTTGTCACTTTTTATTTAAGCCAATTGTCACTATATTATTGATGCCATATGTCACCATCTCATAGGCTCATTTAACCTAAATTCATATGCATCATTTTATCTTGCCCTTTTAACACTTTTCTTAAACTAAATGCACATATCACTTAATCAATCACTCAATTAGAATAATAAATTCCCGATTCACTAATTATAATTCATCAAACAAAATTAAAGGCACAATCAATTCACAAGCATGTTATAATTATTTAAGATCTTTCATGCCATGGGATATATCAGTGAGTGCATGTACTATTTTTACAATGTCCTTAGATCATGATTCACGTGTATATGCAAATGTGATGGATGAGGACTCAACCTAATAGTTAAATTCCTAAGAACAAGAATGGGTTACTATAATTCTCCCCTTTAAGAAATTTTATCCTCGAAAATTTTACCTAATTAATCAAACAAATGGAGGTATTGTTTTATCATGTTCTCTTTAGTCTCCCATGTCGCTTCTTCTCTCGAATGATTCTTCCAAAGAAATTTTACCAATGAGATTACTTGATTTCTCAATTGTTTAGTTTGATATCCCACTATTTTGACCGACTCTTCTATATAACTCAAATTACTTGCAATCTCTACTTCCTGTGTAGATATCACATAGGACAGGTCTGATCGATATCTTCTGAGCATACTAATGTGGAACATATTGTGAATTTGAGCCATCTCTATTGGTAACGTTAATTTGTATGGCAATGGTCCAACTCTCTCTATGATCTCATATATACCAATGTATCTAGGGCTTAACTTATCCTTTTTACTGAAAGTTAGCACTCCTCACCAAGGCAATACTCTTAAGAACACTTAGTCTCCCACTTAATGCTCCATATTTCTCTAACGTTGATCTGCATAACTTTTTTGCCTATCTTGAATTGTTTTGACTCTACTGCGGATCAACTTCACCTTTTTAATAATATCTTAAGTCAACTTTGATCCTTTAACGATTCTTAGATCCTCTTCATCCCAATACAAAGGCGATCGACACTTCCTACCATATAACGCCTCATATGGGGCTATACCGATGCTACTGTGGTAATGATTATTGTAAAAAAATTCAATAAGAGTTACATATTAGTCTTATGCTCTTTGGAACTCCAATACACAAGCTTTAAGCATATCCTCAACAGTCAGAATAATCCTCTCACTTTGTCCATCTGTCTGAGGATGAAATGTTGTACTGAAGTTCAACTTTGTACCTAAAGCTGTCTATAATAAGTGAATCTGGGATCCCGATCAAACACGATAGATATAAGAACACCATGCAATCTCACAATATCATTCATATATCTCCGTGCCAACTGGTCCAATGTGTTATTTTCTTCCACATGTAAGAAATGTGCGGATTTCTTTAATCTTTTGACAATAACCTATGTGGTGTCATATTGTCTCGAAGACCTCGATAATCCCATAATAAAATCCATAGTGATTCTCTCCTATTTCCACTCCGAAATAGCTAATGGCTGTAACTTTTCAACTAGATCCTAGTGTTTAGCTTTAATCTATTGATAAGTCAAACACTTGGCAACGTAGTCTGCTACTTACTTCTTCATCCCTGGCCACCAGAAACGTTGTTTCAACATATTGTACATCTTAGTAATACCAGGATGCATAACATAAGCTGCCACTTGAGCTTCCTCCAAAATTTCTTTCCTTAGATCGTCAACATCAGGTACATGCTATCTTTGTTTCAAACATAATGTATCATTTCTCAATTCAAACTCAGAATTTGAATCTTGTCTCAACTTCTCAATAAGTTTCTTAAATTCTAGATCTTTACTTTAAACTTTCCTGATCCTTTAATGTAATATCAGTCTGAGCTTCAATATAGCTAATGATGTTTCATTCTGTCCCAAATTTAACTCAACATTTAGTGCTCTTAATTGTACTAGGCTAGGTAACCTTGAAATTTGAATCTGCGCCACATTACTATTAGATTTTCTACTCAATGCATCAGCTACTACATTAGCCTTACCAAGATGATACTCAATCGTACATTTATAATCTTTTAACAACTCAACCCATCTTCTCTGTCTCATATTCGACTCTCTCTGACTTAACAAATACCTCAAACTTTTATGATCCATGAATACCTGAAATGTCTCACCATATAGATGGTGTCTTTAAATTTTCAAATTAAATACCACTACAATAAGTTCTAAATCATGGATCATATAGTTTGATTCATGGTGTCTCAACTGTCTCGATGCATATGCAATTACTCTGTCATACTGCATCGAAACACATCTGAACCCCTGGTGTGAAGCATCACTATATACTACATATCCTCCTACTCCAATTGGAATAGCTAACATCGGTGCTATAGTCAATCGGTGTTTTAATTCCTCAAAACTCCTTTGGCACTTATTCGTCCATCTGAAGGGTAAATTCTTGTTCATAAGCATTGTTAAAGGGATTGAGATTAGTGAAAACCCTTTGACAAACCTCTTGTAATAATCATCTAATATAAGAAAACTCCAAATCTTGAATACATTACTCGGGGCTTCCCACTTCATTACTACTTTAACTTTCTTCGTGTCCACCTGTGTAACATCTCACTCCCATCTAACACATGCACGTGCCCCCTTCTGGTAACATGTGCACATGCCCGACATAAATGGCATGTTAACTATCTCACTTTCACTTTATCATATGGAATCGTAACTAAAATCATAAATCACATTTATTAAAACCCAAAATTTCCTAATTTTATATCAAAAACCATATTTACATTGTAGCATTCAATTTAACGTCACCAAAGAGCACAAACAGCTCATTCTATACAATATGCTACATATTTGAGGAATAATAAAAGATAATAATTACAGTGTCTTCAATCCTAGCTGACAGACCTTTGAGCCATCTCTGATATTAAACTGCACAAAATCTACTTCAATGAAGTCTTAGAAGCTAGGTCGTCTCGCTCTTGGACCTCCAAAAGTCAATAGTGCAATTTTGATGGGTTTTGCAAAATCAGTAGAGTAACCATCCTTGATGGTTCACTCATGTAACAAAATACAGTCATCATAAAATCACTCAGATCATATAGTCACATAGTTCATTCAGTTACATAGTTCATATCAATCTATTATTTCATTACAACTTTGCAAATCATTCAATGAATTCTAGTCATATATAGATGCAATATGTATGAGACTCACATTTGTTTTTATAGTGTTGTGGTTGTGTGCCTTTTCAGTCCCTCGTATCCGTTACAAACACCGGGTTTAGTATATGGTGGGAGCATAGGCTCTACCACAGAGCTTTAAGCTCTCCCAGTAACAGTATCAGTCAGTTAGTAGCAACATCAGTCACAACTGCCTTTATATTACATGCATTTAAATGATATGCATGTCACAATTCAATCACTTTCATTTACATGTATTATCATAGTATAAGAGTCACAGGATCAGTAGTCATCAGACTAGGTCTGGCATTTAACTTTTTAATTGAGAATTAGCATATTCAATTAGGCAGTCTTATTCACATATAAGTAGCACTTCCAATATTGTTTGCATGCATCAAACGTCTTGGACATACATTGTCCGGAATTCAGTACATAATCAGTCAATGCAGTTCAGTAATAAATCAATATTTTACAGTAATATACAGAACAGAACAAATAAAGTGAGACCATCTTGGGTTACTGATTGTTGCTCCCTTATGCCTATTGCCTTGACGTTTTGGTAATATCTGGAAGCAGTTGCTTTAGTTGCTCGTTTATAAGCAATAAAAAAAATTCATATTACTAGAGTGCTTATGAATAAAATAAACACATGTATCAATGTTTCATGTATCATGCATGTTCAATGACAAATTATCAGGTATAGTTCTATCATAGATTGATGTACATATCATTTGCATTCCAATTGTGACAAAATTCAATCACTCGCTCTCTATTTCATCTTTTTTTTGAAAACATTCCATTCAGGTCGACTGTATATGATCATTAAGATCTAAAAAATGAAGGATTTAAATAACACTTCCTTCTAGAAAATTGTCCCTCTATGTCTTAGGTTTCTAATGACACCAAGATCATTCAATTTGATTCAATATACTGAAAGTTATACTCTAAAAACATCAGTCTATTCTTAAACTATAATAAAACTCTTAATTCAACTTCAAAACAGATTTTGGAATTTTTAAAACCAGAATTACAATTTTATTTCTTCATATAAATCATAGCTATATGTCACTCATTTCATTTGAATCAAGAATCACCTCATTTGGAACTCTACGGGTCAAGATTTAATAAAAATACTGAAGTATGTTCAGTAAAACATTCCCGTTCATATTATTCCAACAGATTCTCACACTTTAATTCAATTAATATTTTTCAAATCAATTTATAAGGCTACCAATGTATATGGAGAGGTAAAAAAATCTATTAGGAATCTATTAGTTCAAGAATCAAGTCATTTGGATGTTGGGAGAAGAAGTTATGATCAAAAGAAGCAAGACTATTCAATGTGGGAAATGGCTTCAGGTGCACGATCGTGACCGTTCACGATCTTGAGTTCCCATCTTAAATAAAAAAGTCACGATCGTGCTTACGCACGATTGTGAGATTGCTTCTCATTTAGTAGAGTCACAATCATGACTTTAACCATCCAAATACAGTCTGTTTTTTCCTCTCATCTCACGATCGTGGCTTCTAACTCTCATTAACAACCCAGAAATTTTGTCACAGGTATGCAATACACATGCACACTCGTGCATGCTTGCTTTACACCAACTTTCCATAAATATGTCTTTCCATTCCAAACTCATATTTTTTGTATTTCTATACTCAATACAAGCTCTAAACACGTCAATTGCAAGCTTATATAGTAATTGATGAAAATCAAAACTTCACATACACTTTCTCTCCCTACTGTGTTTGTTTTAAACTTCTGCAATCCTCAATTTCTTAACAACACTCTCTTTATATCTAACACTTTCCATTTTAATGCTTTTCCCACATGTCGATATCACCAAAAACTTTTCCCTTAGCTCTAAACTCATTTAACATCATTTCTAAACATGTATGTAGTACACGGCAAAACACCAGAGCAATGTGAATAGTCAATATTTTCTGTAATTTTCTAATTCACCAACTCTCATTAAACTCAAATTTTCACAATCCACATTTTATGCCCATTATTTATTAACAAATCTTTCATCTAACTCATTCCTCAAGTTTATTCATTGAAACTACACTTCTCAAACCACCCATGTATGTATTCATTTATGAACGATAAACCATCATCAAGAATCACTTACTTCATTCAACAAAGCTTTTGACAGTGTAAGTGAATTGATGATACAAAATTAACAACTTGTTGTTCAATTGTGGTTAAACATGAATAGAGTTTGTAAACTATACTTTCGGTGAAGAAATAAGTAAGTGAGAAAAGGCTTCACCGAATCTATACACTATATGGCTACATTACATGTACTACATGTGTCACTTTTCAATACTGCCACATGTCACAATTTTACTGGCTATATTTCCTACTCCAAAATACTCTAATTTTTATAAATTACTAAAATTCACCAAAAATTCTGAAATAATACTAATATTCTCAAAATAATTCTTTAACACCAATATGTCACAAAGCACATTTTAAATCACATTATTAAGTCATTTATACCCGAAAATGTCAATGAATGCATAAAAAATTATTTTAAATATGCCAACAATAAATATTCACATATGTGTGAATAGACAATAATGCATAAGCATGGAATGCACTCTAATTACTCTTAGTACGCTCAGTTCACAATTATGGGGTCTATCCCCGAACATAGGGTATTACAACCTGTATGCCCTTTCCTGATACTTATATGACCCAAAAATACTACTTGATCTAGCCAAAATTCACATTTACTGAACTTAACGTATGACTTTTTTTCCTCATAATCTGTAGACGTAGCCTTAGATGCTCGGAATTTTCCTCTCTACTCTTCAATTACACCAAAATATCATAAATAAATACAATCATAACGTGATCTAGGTATGGTTGAAATACCTTGTTCATTAGTGATGAAAAAGCTGCCGGAGCATTCGTCAGTTTAAAAGGCATCACCAAAAACTCATAAATGCACTCCTCGATACATTAGCTTCTGTTATCTTTAACTGATAATACCCTGATCTTAAATCCAATTTAGTGAATACCTAAGCTCCTTGCAGTTGATCAAGTAGATCATCAATTCTCGGTAAAGGATATTTGTTTTTCATTGTCACCCAATTCAACTGCCTATAATCAATACATAGCCTCAAAATTCCATCTTTCTTTTTCATAAATAATATTACATCTTCCCAAGGTGATACACTAAGTCTAATAAAGCCCTTATCCAACAACTCCTACAACTGGGTTTTAAGTTCCTTAAGTCCTCCCACAGGTGCCATCCTATATAGAGGAATTGAAATAGGAGCAGTACCTGGAACTAAGTCAATCGTAAATTCCACCTCTCTTTCTGGGGGTAAACCCAGTAATTCACTGGGAACCATATTTGGGAAATCCCTAACAACAGGAATATCTTGGATCGTCTACCCACTATGAGTGTCAGTCATGTAGGCTAAGTTAGCCTCACAGCCACCCCGAATTAGTCCAAAATCACTCATCAAGGAAATTAATCTAGCTAGTACTACTTGACTAACACCTCAAAATATCACCCTTGACTGAGTAGGGGATTCAATAATCACTTATTTGGTATAGCAGTTCATCATAGTCCTATGTGTAGTAAGCCAATCTATACCTAGGATAATATCTATCTCTCTCAATTGCAAGACTATTAGGTCAACTTTCAACTCAGCCTGATCAATCCGAATAATATATTGTTTAAATACTTCCCCAATTACTATAGTAATGCTTACTGGAGTAGTCACCATTAGGCCACATTTCAATATTTCTCTCTTATAATGTAGTCTAGATGCCAGATGTGGTGTGATGAATGAATGCATAGATCCTGAATCTAGCAATGCATATGCCTCAAATTGAAAAACATGTAACACACCTGCAATGACTTCTGGGGAGTCTTAAGCCTCCTTTATGGTAATGGCATAAATCCTAGCCTGAGACTACGATTGATTGTTTAGCACCTCAGTCCTTGTCCTGGCACTAGGACCTGTAGAGCTTACTTTGCCTCTGCCTCTGCCTCTCTGGCTTGTACCATTAGCTCTACTATACTGAATAGTCATTTCAATTACCGATCTTTCTCTCATTCCCGATTATGCTCCAATAATAACAGGACAATCTTTGATCTAATGCTTAAAGGATCCATAATGTATACAAGCTCCCGATAGCTTCCAACATTCACCAACATATTTCTTCCCACAATGTTCATAGCTAGGCAATTGGGGTGGTGACCTACTATAAGTCTATCCTCCAAATGCCTGACCTCTATCGAAATAATGCCTAAACCCTGATTATCTCGATCTTGGTTGTGATTGTGATAGTCTACTATGGCATTTATTGAATCTTATGCCAGAATCAACTTGAAATTCTCCAAACCTCTTCATCATGAACTCCTGCCTATACTCTACTTGTCCATCTTTTAGTAGGTGCTCAATTATGATCGAAGAAAGTCTTAAATTAGTGAAACTGCTTAAATTAGTAATTTCCAGCCTCGTTCTGATTTCCATGTTCAACCTATCTTCAAATAGTCTACATTTATCCTCCTCGTTCGGAATCAAGGCTATAGCATACCCCATCAATTCATTAAACTGCACTTCATACTCAACTATTGTGAGATTCCCCTGTTTCAAATTGAGGAACTCCTTCATCTTTCTGTCCAAGTAGATCTTGGGCATATAGTTCTCTTTGAAGACCCTCAAAAAGTCTACCCAAGTCAATATACATAATTGGACAGAACTATTGGGAACGGTCTTCCACCATTGGTAAGCTGGACTTTGTAGTAATGAGATGGCATAACCAAACCTCTGGTCCGATTCACAATCTGTCTGGTCCGATATTCTTTCTGTCCTCTCCAACCAGCTATCTGCATCAGTAGGGTAGTTTTGTACTTTCTTAGAAGTTTGCAGCTCCTTGTTTTCTAAGCTTATCGTACTCCTTTCTCTCCTTTTAGGTACTTTCATGGGCATTGGTTTAGGCTGGGGTATAGGAGACTCTCTATTGGCACCTGTTGACTTAAGGTCAGCTGATTTGACAACTCGGTCCCCTATGACGAACAACCTATAACAAACAAAAATTATGATCACTATATGAAGTTCTCACCAAATATCATATTAAATGACTCCTATATGTCCCTAGAGATGTCAAACCATGCTTTGATACCAAAATTATAACATCACACTTCCATAGAGCACATAGCCAACATTTCAGAGAACATTCAAGCACATACCCTACAGAAGCAACATATTAGAGCAGTCACTTCACTTATCGTGGCATCACATAGAACATAAACATTTCAGAAAAACTAAGTTCTCTCATTTCATTCATAAACATAAACATACATTGTCATTACATTCCTTGCATTTGATTCATGAATATAAATATTCGTTGTTTTATTACACTCATAAATCCTGTTTATACAAGACATGACATGTCAAAGTTCCTAACTCTATATAATGTGTACAAGATAAAATTAGGTATTGGACCAAAATATTTTATCTAGATGCTTCAATATCAGCTAACCAGACCTTTGACCCATTCTTGGTTCCGAAATGGATAATGCTAGGTTGCTAATAGATTGTTTTAGAAATTAGGTTGTCCCGATCCCTAAATATCAACGATGCAATTTTGATGGGTTTGAGAACTTAGTGAGTGAACCATCATTGACATATTCACTCAAGTCATGACACAATATCGCAAACACATATAATCCAAGTTCTCAAACACATCACATTATTCAAAATCAAATCCCAATTATCACATCATTTAATTGTCTACCAAATGACAATATATGTATCTCACAGTTTAACAAACATATTGGGAACAAAAATATTTTATATAATTATTTCAACACAACTCAACAAATTCCTCTATCTTATTATGCGTATCAATGTCATGACATGCATCATTTCACATAATATGCTAGCAGTCACTTTCATCCAGTGTACACAGTCATTTATCACATTTGTCAGACCAAAGTTTGACATTCAACATTAAATTGAGCATTTATTCCCACATTCACATGCACGTAGTAAACACTCCCAATATAGTCTTGAATATTGAACTCCTTGGATAATAAATTGTCCAAAATCATTAATATCACAATTGTACCAATATCATTTCAATATATATATATATAAGGATTAAACAAAAAGAATTCAAATAGAAGCATGTATCTAATTAAGATCACACATCTAGGTTACTCACAATTTACTCCAAATTAGCTATTGCCTTGACGATCCAGCAATGTTTGGATGTTTTCTGTCAATTTGTGCTTCTATATCATCCAATACACACATATTTTCACATTACTAACTTATTTAATCAAATAAGTGCTTAATCTTACACATGTATATGTGTTATGTTCAATGCATGATGATAAGTTGTTATTTTTGATATATTTTAACTCTATTTTGTCATAGTTTTTGTATCAAATGATGTTAAATTACCTTTAGTTTTTGTGAATCTGGTATTTCTCCTTTGATTTTTGTATTTGTAGTAGACTGTGTAAAAACACACAACTCGTGTAAAGTTAAAGACATAAAAGTTAAATGGTTTGACCGTGTAGATTGACAGAGACTGTGTCTTTCAAAGCGTGAGCGCATAATCATTCCCGAAAGTTACATAGTCTGATCGTGTAGATTGACAGGATCGTGTATGCTGATTTTCCCTGACAATTTTCCAGTGATAAAAGGCAGTTTTTGGGGGATGAAAAGGGGGATCTTTTGGCCAGGAGATAGGAGAGCTGAAGGGAGTTGAAGCTGAAGAGTCCAAAAGGAGGAGAAAGTCAAGAATTAATCAAAGCAAAAGGAAAGCTTGAAGATTGAGAAATCAAGATTCAAAAAGCAATTGGAGTTCCTTCTCCTCCTCCTTCCACTCATTATTTATTTTTAATGTTCATTCTTGCATTTTTACATTTTAGTTGAATTTAGTCATGAATTTGTAAATTCATTTATTCTAGGATGTTTGCTTCAACTTGGAATTTATGTGGTTTTGTTAAACCTTATGAATTTACTTCTTAATTTGATGTTGACTTTTGTAAAGTGAATCAATCCAATGTTGTTTTGATCTATCTAATCTAGGGTTTCTAATTAATTAATGATGGATGTTAAACTGGGAACTAAAAAGTGATGTTTAATATCTGAACTACTAGATTACACTTTATTGAAAGAATATCTAGAAATAGAATGCTTCATTAAGAGTACTTGAAATTAACCATTGAGTTCATTGGGTTGGTTGTTTAGGAAACTAACTTAAAAAAATTGGAATCAACATGTCAATTACTTCGAAAGAATTAATTGATAAAAATGGTTAATGTGTTTGGATTAGTATTTCATTTCATAAGGATGACATAATTTCTTTGTTGGGATGAACTCCTAAAATATTGGTTCAAATTTTGTTAATTATATATCAATATTTCCTTAGCAAAACAACTTTCATATGCAATTGCTTAGCAAATTTAAAAAGTATAAATTCGGTATTTTGACTTAGTCCTTATGGATCGACACTTGATTACTGCAACTAAACCTGTATACTTGCGGAATCCCTATCAAGTTTTTGGTGCCATTGTCGGGGACTTGCGTCAAATATTGAATTTTTCTGAATAAAGTTAACTAAGCTTTTCTTAATTCAGTTTTATTTATCTATTCTTTGTACATAAGCTTGTTTACTCTTAATTGTGTTTCTCGTGCAGTGTAGAATTGCGACTTATATGCAATATACATTCATAGCCATATTTGATCTTGAGATCGACAGAACGTACCATAGGAGAAAATGACAAAAGTTTGCAGAAAAGAAGAAGGTGACAACTCCCGGCAGTAGAAATACGATGGCCAAAGGAGTGGGACATTGACTCCATGACTATGTAGAGCCAGGGGTTCAGGAAAATACTTCAAGGATTCGAAATCCAAGTATGGAAGAAAATAATTTCAAGTTGAAACCAACCCTTATCTCTATGGTATAGCAATCGCAATTTGGAGGGTCACCTGTTGAGGATCCAAATATGCACTTAACAATTTTTTTGAAAGTTTGTGACACTTTGAAGATGAATGACAATGCGATTCGTCTCCACCTTTTTCCATTATCTCTAAGAGATAAGGCATGGGTATGGCTTCATTCGCTTCCAGCTGGATCTATTACTATGTGGGATCAACTCTCCAGGACGTTCTTAGCCAAGTATTTTCCTCCAATCAAAACGACTAATCTCCAAAATCAAATCTGGACATTTATGCAAAAAGATGATGAGAAGTTGTATGAAACATAGGAGCGTTATAAAGATTTATTTCGTTTGTGTCCACACCATGGCTTACCAAATTGGATGGTCCTTCAGAACTTCTACAATGGATTACTCTAATTGATGAGGATATTAATCGATGTTGCAACAGGAGGAGCTATTTTGAACAAGACTTATGTTGATGGATACAATCTAATTGAAGAGATGGCTCTCAATAATTACCAATGGTCTAACGAATGAGGAGCAGCAAAACGTACTCCAGGTAAGTATGAAGTTGATGCACTTACTGTTCTTTATGCTAAAGTTGATGCCATGACCCATAGGTTAGACCTTTTGAATGTTAATCATTTATCTGTTAATTGTCAAGTTGGTAGTCCGTTTGCCCAAGATTAGAGTAGCGATCAAGTTCAAGTCATTAAAAATCTTAACCAAAGACCCCAATTTGAAACACATTCTAACACTTATAACCCAGGTTGGAGGAATAATCCCAATTTCTCTTGGAGGAATAACCAAAACCCCCCATTTAAGTCAAATGTTAGACCACCTCCTAGATTTCAAAGGCCTTCCAATCCACTAAGACCTCCAAAATCAAACCTGGAGAGTATGATGGAATCCATGTTACTAGCCCAAAGACAACAAGAAGAAACAATCAAGCAATTAACCTCTAAGGTAGACTAGTTAGCTACCTATAATAAGTTGCTTGAGAACCAAATTGCAAATCAGGTTGGTTCAACAATCAGACCATCAGGAAAATTACCTAGTCAACCTGAAACCAATCTTAGGGAGCATTGTAAAGCCGTCACATTGAGAAGTGGAAAACATTTGGTGAGACCCCGTGATCCTAGGAATGAAGTGGTAGAAGAAGGCATTGATGAAACTCTGGACGAAGTTAGTAGTGAGATAGAGGGAGAGAAGGAAAAAGAAGAGTGATGATGATTATTCTTCTAAGGAACTACAAAAGCCATACCAAAAAGCTTACACTCCACCAATATCCTTTCCTCATAGAATGACCAAAGCCAAATTAGATGCTCAGTTTGGGAAATTCTTATAATTTCTCAAAAAGCTTTACATCAACATTCCTTTCACAGATGCGCTATCTCAAATGCCTTCTTATGTTAAAATTTTAAAAGAAATTTTGTCAAATAAAAGAAATTTAGAAGAGCATGAAACTGTTGCTTTGACAGTTGAATGTAGTGTAGCCATTCAAAATAAACTTCCTCTAAAACTCAAAGATCCTGGGACTTTTTCAATCCCTTGCCAAATTGGTAAAGTTACAATTAAACATGCTTTATGTGATTTAGGATCAAGCGTGAGTCTCATGCAACTTTCTTTGTGTAAGAAGCTTGATCTAGGAGATTTGATACCTACTACTGTTGCTTTGCAATTAGCAGATCAATCTATTAAATATTCTGTTGGTGTATTAGAAGATGTGGCAATTAAAGTAGGTGATTTGTATATGCCTGTTGATTTTGTTATTTTGGGAATGGAGGAAGACACCCACACCCTTATCATCCTGGGGAGGCCATTTTTGGCTACAACGGGATGTCAGATAGATGTGAAAAATGGAAAATTATCTTTTTGAGATTGGTGAGGATTGTGTTCAATTTGATTTGTCAAAGGCTACTAAATTTCCGAGCTTGTCTAGTGATTGCTTTAAAATTGACCTAATTGATTCTATTATAAATATCCATTTGTCTAAACAACATTTGGATGAGTTTCTTGAGCATTGTTTGATTACTAATGGAACATCAAGTGATGAGATTCCAAAACTGGCCATAATTGCTAAAGCTTTAGCAAATCTTCCTAAGAATTACAAGGTCAAAGACGAGCAGTTTGAAGTTTTGGAAGTGGATCAATCAATTGAAGTAAAAGCCCCCAAAGGTAAAACTCAAACCCCTTCCTTCTAATTTTCTGGGTCCTGATTCTACTTATCCTGTGGTTGTGAATGCTACTTTAGATGATGCTGATACTGAAAAAATTGTTCATGTCTTAAAAAAGCATAGAAAAGCCATAAGTTATTCTTTAGATGACCTTAAAGGAATTCATCCTTCTGTGTGCATGCATAGAATCTTAATAGAGGATGACCATAGGCCCACCATTGAAGATCAAAGGAGGTTAAACCCTAGTATACAAGAAGTGGTCAAAAAGGAAATTTTGAAATTGATTAAGACAGACATAATTTATCCTATATCAAATAGTAAATGGGTTAGTCCAGTCTATGTAGTTCCTAAGAAAGGAGGGATGACAGTTGTCAAAAATTAAAAAATGAACTAATTCCAACTAGGGCTGTCACCAAGTAGAGAATGTGCATAGATTACCGTAAGTTGAATTTTGCCACTAAGAAAGATCATTTTCCCCTTCCCTTCATTGACCAGATGTTAGAAAGACTTTCTAGGAACTCTCATTTTTGTTATCTTGATGGATATTCGGGTTTCTTCCAGATTCCCATTCACCCGCAGGATCAGGAAAAAACCACTTTTACATGCCCATATGGTACCTTTGCATATAGGAGAATGCCTTTTGGTCTTTGTAATGCTCCTGCCAATTTCCAACGTTGTATGAAGGCCATATTTTTTGATTTCATTGAAAACATAATAGAAGTGTTTAAGGACGATTTCTCTATTTATGGCTTGTCATTTGATGATTGTTTGAAAGATTTGTCAAAAGTGTTGAAAAAATATATAGAAGTTAATTTAGTTTTGAATTGGGAAAAGTGCCATTTTATGGTCCAAGAGGGGATTGTATTGTATCATTTGGTTTCAATTAAAGGTATTCAAGTTGATAGAGCAAAAGTGGAAGTAATTGAAAAATTGCCCCCACCTACTTCAGTAAAAGGAGTGAGAAGTTTTCTTGGACATGTTGGTTTTTATCGACGATTCATCAAAGATTTTTATAAAATAAAAAAACCTCTAACACATTTACTTGTCAAAGATGTACCTTTTGAATTTAATAAGGATTGTTTGAGTGCTTATTATAAGTTGAAAGATGCTTTAGTAACAGCTTCGGTTATATAAGCACCTGATTGGGACCTTCCATTTGAAGTGATGTGCGATGTAAGTGATCATGATTTGGGAGCTGTTTTGAGATAGAGAAAAGATAACAAGCCTTATTGTAACATCCTGTCCCCATATTAAGGGTTATGACCCAAAATTTTAATACATACGAGCTTAAAGAGAAATTAAGACAATACATTTTCTTGCTCATGCATCATGTTAGCATATGCACATAAATACGGAATGTTTTCACATAAAAAGTGGTACATGCATTCATTAACAACTTCTGGGTATAAATGGTATTAAATGTGATTTTATTGAAAATGAGGAGTAGAAGGAGTAGAAAGAGTGATCTT
>JANPWT010000006.1:18149212-18164656 GCA_024678245.1 Erythroxylum densum | reverse complement strand
ATTTAGGTAGGTTTAACAAAAAAACTCTAACATATAAAACTTACCATAAATAATAATAATATCCTTACATAAGATACAAGAGATTTGATCGTTACACTTCTCGTTTTTATAAAAAAAATAATTTCTGAAATTAACAAAGAAAAAACAAATTTGATAATTTATTTGATAAGAAAAAAGATATAAGTTAACCAGTAATAGCCTATAAGTACCAAAATTTTACGTTGGAAGTAGAAGATTAAGTCACTAAATAAAGAGAAAATAAAATAATAGAATTACAAAATTTAAATTTAAGATAATATAAACTTTTTTACAATAAAGGTTAATATTATCATTTTCAGTGCATAAATGCGATAATTTAAAATTAAAGTTTGATCATTTGGAACTAATATTGTGATCCTTGTTATAAAGAGTAAATTGTATTAAAGGAAAGAGCGGGGAAGATATTTTAGGAAAGAAAAAGATATGATGGAGATAGTACACACATAGCTCCGGCAACTGCCGAGTACCGATCCTATTCCTTCCTAACACTCCGCGCCATTAATCCAAAAGCGCATTCCTTATTTTAGATGGGAACTTCTACTGTCTCCCCTCTTAGTTTCAGCTTCCCTACGCTTGCAATCGTCGTCGTCGGCGGCGGTCATAGATGTCAACTGTTCCACTACGGCAAAGCTAAGAAAGCCGCGTGCTTTCTGCGTAATAGAAGAGTTGAGGTCTCGTTGGTGAAAATTGGGCGTTATAGCAGCGGTAGTAGTAATAACCATAATCATACTGATGATAATAATGATAACAACAGCACTCAAGGTAATCAAGAGTCAAGCGTCACAACGGTGGCCCAGCAAGACAACGAGGAGAGAAGTAGCATCGAAGAAGAGAGGGCAAGTAGCCGCGGCGATAAGGCTCAGCCTTCCACTTCTTCAAGGGTGCGTCTATTTTCTTTCTTTCCATTTGAATGATTCTGAATTAATCAATAATACCTGAAAATTAAAATGTTATGTTGTTTGCTATCAATGAATCATTTCTTTCTTCAGCCGCCACCCATATCTCCGATAGGCCCAGGTTACAACAGTTTTCAAGTTGACTCTTTTAAGTTAATGGAGCTTCTTGGGCCGGAAAAGGTTGATCCGGCTGATGTCAAGCTGATTAAGGACAAACTTTTCGGCTATTCAACCTTCTGGGTCACAAAGGAAGAGCCCTTTGGGGACTTTGGTGAGGGCATCCTTTTCCTTGGAAATTTGAGAGCGAAGAGAGAAGATGTTTTTTCCAAACTTCAAAGTCAGTTGGTTGAGGTCACAGGCAATAAATACAATCTTTTTATGGTGGAGGAGCCTAATTCCGAAGGACCAGACCCTCGCGGCGGCCCACGAGTTAGCTTTGGTTTGTTGAGAAAGGAAGTTTCAGAACCAGGGCCTACAACACTTTGGCAATATGTGATTGCTCTCTTGTTATTCCTTTTAACAATTGGTTCCTCCGTGGAATTAGGAATTGCATCTCAGGTAACCTTAGATTCAGAGTCTTTTTAAGCATCCAAATATATTATATTGATATTTCAATAATTTTCTCTCGGATGTTGTTGCAAGTGATAAACAGATTAAGCATCTTCTCTCAGTCATTTACTGATTGCATGTGGTCTAACAGATTAATCGTCTTCCTCCAGAGGTCGTCAAGTACTTCACAGATCCAAATGCAGTTGAACCTCCTGATATGGAACTGCTATATCCCTTTGTGGAGTCTGCTTTGCCCTTAGCTTATGGCGTATTAGGAATTCTATTATTTCATGTAAGCATCTTATTGAGTTAAACATTTGTTCGTTGTTGCTTCTTAAATAGAGAGTTTCATTAGCTTGTCCTAAATTTAAATCTCATATGGAAGGGCATTATGCAACTAGGATTCATCATTATTTATGGTCTTTATTTGTGTCTGTATATCTATCTGATGAAGCTTGGCCCCATGCAGGAGGTTGGACACTTTTTGGCTGCATTTCGAAAGAAAGTGAAACTAAGCATTCCATTCTTCATTCCTAACATTACACTGGGCAGTTTTGGGGCAATCACACAGGTAAATATTGGTCACTCCAGATTTGCAAATAGAAATTGATGAAAACTTTTATGATCTCTCTTAAAATCTGTGGGAAGAAATCGCTCACTAAGGAGGACAACTATATCAGTTCAACAAATCTCGCAGCCACGACTTTTTGCAAGAGAATTGGGAACTGTTGTTTTTGTATATATGATGGAAGTTAGTTAAATGTTTAAAAGCTTGAAACGATCCATGGTTGCTTCTAACTCCTAGTTAGTTTTTTATCATTTATTTTGAAGTGTTCTTAACCTTGAGAAATGGAAAGGACATTATGCAGCATTTGTACTTGCGAATAGCTACATAAGCTGCATGCCACCTTCAAGGTCAAAGTTTTGAGATTTGGGTTACCATGGAGGGGGCGGATTTGGAAAAAAGGGGAGGACTACTCTCTATTTTGTATGCCAACATGGCTCAATGTGTTCTTTACATGTCCAATAAGTGTTATGATCTCATTCATTCTTTTATTTTTTAGCACTATTAACATGTGCATCTACATGTATTAGTTCATGTTCACAGGCAAACTAAAGAGAATAGAAAAATGAAAGGTAGTTGACAATGCAAGGACATTGTTGTGAAAGATTGATTGACACTGACATCCAATGTAGTTCATTCCATACATATTCTTCAATTTCATTCATTCCTTAGTTACATAAGTAGTGGGATAGTTCAATGGGGCATTCAAATTGTTAATGCTGCCACAAAAAAGATATTAAAGCATAAGGAGTAGGTTTAGTTATGTGGAATTCTAGAAAGTAGGGCTGATATGATGCAGCGCATAGATCTTGGCTTTGAAATGGAAACTTATTCAATCAAGTCCTTAAGAAGTTCTTCTTTGAGTTTGATGATTCCCATTATGTTCTGTGCACATGGATTCCCAGTTCAGTGAAAAATTCTAGGTACTTGCATTTGCTGGTCATTGCGATTAAGTAAGACCCTAATAATTAAGTAAAGAGGATTATGTAGTTGGCATTTGCTGGTCATTGCAATTAAAACCCCAATAAGTAAGTAAAGATGATTATGGTATTTTGTTCAGTTCAAATCAATTCTTCCAGATCGGGCCGCAAAAGTAGACATTTCACTTGCTGGTCCATTTGCTGGTGCTGCACTGTCTTTCTCCATGTTTGCTGCTGGTCTACTACTATCATCAAATCCCTCTGCTGTTGGAGATTTGGTACAGGTTCCTAGCATGCTGTTTCAAGGTTCTTTGCTTCTTGGACTAATCAGTAGAGCAGCTCTTGGCTATGCGTGCGTCTCTCTTACTATTTTGACTTGCCCATATGTCTCTTAATTGTCAATGCATGCTGAGAAGTGATTTATAAATTCACTGGTTGTAAGTTCCTTGTGTTTATTCAGTGTCCTTTCTCTGAAGTATTGTAACCCTCCCTAGATGGCATAATTATTGCAGAGCAATGCATACAGCTTCAGTTTCCATTCATCCTCTAGTGATAGCTGGCTGGTAATGTATCATGCTAGAGCTGCTTCATTCTCTTTGCTATGTTTCAAGTATGCTTACAATAAATATCATTGATCTAGGTGTGGCTTAACCACAACAGCTTTCAATATGCTTCCTGTGGGATGTCTTGATGGTGGAAGAGCTGTACAGGTACTTCCACTATCTATATAGGCATGTTTTTCAAGTTTTTTTCTGCCTTCTTTCTTTTACTTGTATGCTAGATGGTTTACTAAAGGGAGTGCTTTACCTGGTTAGAGTTCTTAATAATGCTGTAGCGTATATGGTTAATTGGAGGATTTAGTAAATGCAAAACTTTAGCTAATGGAAAATTTTTAAAAAGAAAGTGTGATACCCGTAGAAAGAATGTCATTGGGAATAGCTTTGAGAAGCCAACTGGTTGAAGATGGGTCTGATTCCAGTAAATGTTGAATAGAAGTAAGTTGATTATGTACGAGTGAATGGAATATCTGAATTGTTAAAATGTTGGAAAGGGTGATATTTAGGAATTAAATGTTATGATTAGCAAAAGATTCTTAGGTGATTGATTGGATTCAGTTACTGATTTACAAAAGTAATTAGAGGAGATTAGTTAGGAGATAAATTAGGAGATTGATTTTGTACAGATTTCTTTCCTAGTATAGTTACCTTGTATTCCTATTTACATTACATGTAACATATAAAACTGAGAAAGTACAACAAAGAAAATACTTTTTCCTAAATGGTATCAGAGCAGAAAATCCTTTAAGCTAAACACGAAAACATCCCTAGCCGCCTCTAGTTATCTTTCACCATGTCTAATGTTGTATCAGAATCCACAAACCTCCCTAAAACCAGTCAAGCCCTTCTCTAGAATCCAAGATAGCCCTCATCTTCTGATGAATAAAGTAAAGAGAATAAGAATATTCTATTGAAGGTAAGAATTACAGAGTTCTAAGGCTCTGCCCAAGCATATGCCGAGAATTCTCTTTTAAAAAAAAGTAAAATGATACCCTCCCTCACTCCCCTCTGCACTATCTATAGAAACTAGCCTCTCATTGCAGTTGTAACCATTTCTGTCCACTAATTCTCTTTCCTCCTTCTAGAATAAACTAGTAAAGGTTTATTTCCTCCATAGTGCCTATGCTCGTTATCATTGCCTCCCCCCAATCGACAAACCTTGTCTACACGGTTTGATTCAGGGAATTGCCCATGGAAATCTGAGCAAGACATACAAGTAGCCTCATTCTCATTTTTGTCTTTCCATTGAACCAATAGTTGGTGGCAAGGAATCTCCCCAGTTGTCGAAGCTTTAACGGACAGAATGCTAGCGGGAATGAATAGCACTTCATCAACCGTAAGGCCTAGAGGTAGGTTCGCTTCAACTTGATGATTTCCTACAGCCTTCTTCAGTTGTGAAATATGAAAAACTGGGTGGATCCTAGAATCTGCTAGTAGAGCCAAACGATAGACCACACTGTTGAGTTTCTTGGTGATTGTGAAAGGTACATAATATCTTGGCCCTAACTTGCTATAAACTTTGGCAGCAAGTGAATTTTGTTGGTGTGGTCGGACTTTAAGGAAAACAGACGCCCCCTCCTTAAAGTCCAGATGTCTTCGATGCTTATTGGCAGCCCTTACCATCCTCTGCTGCGCTTTAAGGAGGTTATATTGGAGTTGCCGAATTATTTCAGCATGGTCCTGATGCTCTTCTCCAACAACAGCCACTTTGAATTCTCTCGGCAAAAACTACACTAGTGTTGGGGACTTCCTTCCATATACTATCTCAAACGGAGACAAACAAGCAACTCCTTGGTAATTGGTATTATTCCAATATTCTGCCCAATCAACCACTTTCCCCATCCCTTAAGTTTTCCGAGGAGAAACACCTAAGATAGGTCTCCAAACAACGGTTCAATAGCTCTGTTTGCCTGTCATCTTGGGATGGTAAGCCGTGCTCATTTTCAATTGAGTTCCCCATGCGTTGAAGAATTCTTGCCAAAAACAACTCATGAATAAGGTGTCCCTATCACTGACTACAGAATTAGGAACTCCATGCAACCGAACAACCTCTCTAGCAAACAATTCAGCTACTGTACGTGCAATAAATGGATGTCTTAACCTAATAAAATGCCCATACTTGCTAAGTCTATCAACCACCACAAAAACACAATCGATCCCATGTGATTTCGGCAATCATGTAATAAAATCCATAGATATATCAGCCCATACTTGTGTTGGAATTGGTAATGGTTGTAATATTTCAGCCGGTGTCCTTGTGTCATATTTATTTTTCAGACACTCCAAACATTTTTCCACAAATTTCTGCGCATGTTTCATCATGCCCGACCACCATACATTTGTCGCTAACCTCCTATAGGTGTGGTATGCACCTGAATGCCCTCCTTGAGAGGTGGCATGGAACTCCTTAAGCAATGTAGGAATCCAAGAAGAGGTAGATGGCAGGACAATTCGCCCTTTATGGAACAAACGACCATGAATAAGTCTGTAATTTGGATGGCTCAAAGGGTGTTGAAAGACCTTGTCCTTCACCTTCCTATAAAAATCATCTTGCTGAATTTCTCTGTCAAGTTCTTCCCACTGCATCCAGCTGGGCATTGAGATGGCAGAACACCTCACTTCTTTCTCTCTTCGAGACAGTGAATCAGCAGCTCTATTCATCACTCCAGGCTTATATTTGATGCTAAAATCATAGGCCAACAGCTTAGCTACCCAATGCTGTTGTGCCGGAGTAGTAATATGCTGATGAAGTAGATGTTTGAGGCTGCTGTGATTGGTCCAAACTTTAAATTTTCTATCGATAAGATATGGTCTCCAATGTCGGATTGCAAGCACAAGAGCCATTAGTTCCTTTTCATAGGTGGCCTTTGACCAATTCTGTGAAGTTAACATCTTATTGAAATAAACAAGAGGGCGATTTTCTTGCATTAGGATTGCCCCTACTCCAATCCCAGAAGCGTCACACTCAATAATAAACTCCTTGGAAAAATGTGGCAGCGCTAGCACTGGAGCTATTGTCACTGTTGTCTTCAATTTCTCAAAGGCGATTTGAGCCTCCTTTGGCCAAGTCCACTTCAAGGCAGCTTCTTTCTTCAATAGATTTGTCAAAGGTTGAGTAATTTGACCATATTTCTTGATGAATCTCTTGTAATATCCGGTGAGGCAAAGGAAAGCATGCACTGCTCGAACAGATTTAGGTTGCGGCCATTGCAAAATGCTTGCTATTTTTGCGGGATCCATAGCAACTCCCTCGGCTGACACCAAATGACCCAAATATTCAATCACTGTCCTACCAAAATTGCTCTTCTTTTGGTTAACAACAAATTGGTGTTTCTCCAGTCTGTCCAAAACTCTCCCCAAGTGTTGTAAATGTTGCTACCAACTTCTACTGTAAATGAGAATGTCATCAAAAAACACTAGTACATACCGTCGCAGGAATGGTCGGGAAAGATCATTCATTGCTGTTTGAAATGTTGCTGGTGCATTAGTTAACCCAAAGGGCATCACCCTAAATTCATAATGGCCAGAATGTGTTCTAAAGACTATCTTGGGTATATCCTCCTCTCGCACCCTGATTTGGTGGTACCTCGATCGAAGATCCACCTTAGAAAAATATCGAGCCCTATAGAGCTCATCAAGAAGCTCTTGAATAACAGGAATTGGATAACGATCAGCCACTGTAACCCGATTAAGTTCTCGATAATCCACACAAAACCTCCAGCTACTGTCTTTCTTTCTAACCAATAACATCGGGCTAGAAAATGGACTGTAACTCAGTTGTATAATTCCCGAGGCAAGCATATCTGCTACCTGCCGTTCTATCTCATCCTTCTGGCGATGCCCATATCTATAGGGTTTGACATTAGCAACAAAAACTCCCAAAATCAGTGGGATTTAATGATCCACTGCTCGGCTTGGAGGTAGCCCTGATGGTTCCTTAAACAAGCCTTCAAAGCGAGCGAGCAAATCCCTAGTTCACTCGATCCTTACTCCTCCACACCCTTCTGTCTTTCCAAATTTCCCAACAATGCATTTACCAAATCAACAACCCATACTCCAAATTATGCATTTTACTCAAGGAACGAAAAGAAACAAAAGAATTCATTAATGACGGGTTTCCATCAATGCTAATATTTCTTCCTTCAAACAGAAATTCCATTCGCATTCTACTCCAATTAACCTTAACATCACCTAAGGTTTGCAACCAAGTTACTCCCAATATTAAATCAACACCCCCAAGAGGGAATAGGAAACAATTCATGTGTACCGTTCTGCCAGGGAGCTTGAGCAGTACATTCACGCAAAAACCATCAGTCTCCTTGTGATTCCCATCTTCGAGCTTCACTCCAATTTTTTGAGTAGGCTCAATCGTTAACCCCAGTTGCTCAGCCATTCTGCTTGACAGGAAACAGTGACTTACTCCACTGTCTACCATCACAACTACTGCTACCTTTCCTATCCTTCCCCACAGCTTCATGGTCCTTACCAAATTCACCTCTCATGGTGAAACATGGAAATTCGAGTTGTGTAAATTGGCCCTCATCCGTCACCGCTTTGGTTGCTGGCAGTTCCACAACTTCCTCCAACTAGGCAGTAAGCAGATGTTCTCCTTCGTCTTCGTCTGCTCCCAAATAAGAGTTCAAAGGGATTGATTCTTACACTAATGTAGAGGATGATAGGTTGGTGGCATCGAAAGCCAAAACCCTTTGCTCGTAAATCTTGAAACTCCTTCTGAGTATAATGCCTCATTCCTTGATTCCCTCCTGAGCTTTGAGGATTCGGTTTCCCAACTATGCTCATAGCTCCCAAATTTCCTATAGCCCTAAAATTGGAGGGCGGGTTAACAACTAATGAGTTAGGTTGGGCTGTGCCTACCTTAGCGATAAAATTTGAAGGCCCATGTCCATTACCCCTAGTTGCTGCCCCCAATCCAGCCCGATTACTGAGCCCAAACCCTTCAGTTCCTTGGGTCTTCTTCAAAAAAATCTCGATCTCATACTCAATTTCTTTAGCTAGAGTCATGGTACGATATAGATCTATGATCTCATGGGAGCGAATATGCACTCTGATTTCTTCCTTCAGTCTATTCAAAAACTGGCCAATAAATGCCTCCTCTAGCCATGTCTGAATTTGGGCTGATTTAGACACAAAGTCTCAGATATACTCTTCTATGGTCCTCGTTTGCTTGGCAGCAACGATGGCCTCGTATGGGTTGGAAGCAAGAGCATCTCCAAAGCAAGTCAAGACCTCCTCCTTATCATCCTCCCAACCTAAGAATGGCCTCCTATCTTGTAACCACATCATCAAGTGAACGGCATGCCCCTCCATACAAGCAAGGGCCAAGGACACCTTCAGATTGTCTGGAGTTTGTTGTATCTGGAAGTACTGTTCAGCCCTTCGAGCCCATGCCAAGGGCTCGTTGTCATTAAAGTTGGGAAGCTCCACCTTCTTAGCCGAAACCTGTACATCCTCCAAGGTGATGAAGCGATTTTGAGACTTAATGATTCTAGTAGGTGGGGAGGAAATTGCTCCGGTCTGGGCTGGTGATACTGCTTCCATTGAAATAGAAGGGCTTCTTGCCTCCTCACTTTGAACCTTTCCCTTAAGAACTGTAGTCAACATATTTTTAGTTCGTCCAACTGTTTGCGAGTCTCTTCCAGTTGTTGACGATTCCCAGCAATTTGAGAACGCAGTCCTCCAACCTGTTGCTCTAAAGACCCACGGCTCCTCTCCATCGTTTCTACTCTGCTCTCTGTGCGTGTGTTTGTGATTGGAGTCTCTTCTCTCGTCATGAAATGATCCATGCTCACTGCACCAAATTGATGAGTTAGGAGCTTCGAAAAGTAAAGAGAATAAGAATATTCTATTGAAGGTAAGAATTACAAAGTTCTAAGGCTTTGCCCAAGCATATGCTGAGAATTCTCTTTAAAAAAATGAGTAAGTAAAATGATACCCTCCCTCACTCCCCTTTGTACTATCTATAGAAACTAGCCTCTCATTGCAGTTGTAACCGTTTTTGCCCACTAATTCCCTTTCCTCCTCCTAGAATAAACTAGTAAAGGTTTATTTTCTCTATAGTGCCTACGCTCGTTATCATCTTCCCACGTCTGACTCTCATTCAGTTCAGATTACTATAATAAGGCTGGGAGAAAATTTCCTATGCTGGTCTCAATTAGTTGGCATGTACATCCGTTGCAGAGGGAAAATCAGCTACTTGACAAGAGAAAAGAAGGAACATGCCCTTGAGGATCTAGTCTACCCCACTTGGGATGTTGAGAATTCCATGGTGATGACATGGTTAGTGAATTCTATGGAGGAGGAAATCAGCTCCAACTACATGTGTTACCACATGGCTAAGGAGTTGTGGGATAACATCAACTAGATGTATTTAGACCTAGGAAACTAGTCTTAGGTATATGAGTTGACACTGCAACTTGGAGAATTCCGCCAAGGTGGGAATAGTGTTATCAAGTGTTTTAATTCTCTGAAAAGACTATGGCAGGATTTAGATTTGTTCAGTGATGATTATGAGTGGAAATCCTCAAATGATTACCACCACTATAGAAAAAAGGTGGAGGATAGCCGTATATTTAAATTCCTTATTGGAATAAATGTTGAGTTTGATGAGGTTAGTGGCAAGATAATTGGCAGGCAGCCACTTCCCTTTATTGGAGAAGTTTTTTCTGAGGTTCGCCGTGAAGAAAGCCAGAGGCTTGTTATGATCGGCAAGAAAAATTCTGACAGAACTGTTGAAACTTTTTATACAATGGTTGAGAATCTAAAGTTGAAAACTTGTTTAAAACTGTTTATACAATGGTTGAGAATCAGTTTCAACAGAAAATTAGCACTCATCATATTGATAATGGCATTGAGTATTTTAATGAAACTCTTGGCAACTTCTTGAAAGAACAATGGATTCAACTACAATCTAATTGTGTTGATACCCCTCAACAAAATGGGATAGTTGAAAGGAAAAATAAACATTTATTGGAAATGTCTCGTGCCGTTATGTTTTCCATGCATGTTCCAAAATATCTTTGGGAGGGAGCTGTGTTAACAGCAGCCTATTTGATAAACAAGATGCCTACTCGTGTCCTAAATTACAGTACACCACTTGAGTTCTTTAGAAAATTATTCCTCGAGGTCCGTCTGTATTCGGATTTGCCTATTAAAATTTTTGATTGTATTGCTTATATCCACTTATCTAACAGCGGACAGTAAAACTAGATCCATGGGCTGAAAAATGTATTTTTATTGGATATGCTCCAAACAAAAAAGGATATAAGTGTTTTAACCCTAAAACTCGAAAAACCTTTGTCACCATGGATGTTTCCTTCCTTGAACACCAATCATATTTTAACAAAAATTTCCTTTAGAGGGAGGAACAAAGTGGAGAAAATTTTTGGTAACTTCTTTCAACTCTTTTACCTAAACCTGTGGAGACTGAGTCCTTTGTGAAAAACATGTTTTTGATAGGGAAAGCTCTATTCCTAATACTGTTATGCCAGGCAATGTTGAATCTTTGACAGGGGGAGAAATACTCCATGATAATTCTACAAAACAAGAACCTGAGTTTAAAGTTTACACAAGGAAAAAGAATCATCAAATGAGTAGAGAGCCTATTATCCCCACTACACAAAGTCAGATACCCTGAGTAATGGACTTGAAAAACCTCCCGGTACTTTAGGCTCTCCTCCGCCATATACTTTTTCTAATATCATTCCTACTATTCAGGAAAATTTATGTGATCTTGATATTCCCATAGCACTTAGGAAAGGAACCTGGTCCTATACTAGTCATCCTATTGCAAAATACGTCTTATGATAGACTCTCTCAAGGGCATAGGGCATTTACATCTAAAATCTCTAACCTGTTTGTTCCAAGAAATATTCAGTAAGCACTTGATGATCCAAAGTGGAAATTAGCAGTAATGGAGGAGATGAATGCTCTAAGGAAAAATGAGACATGGGAAACTGTAGAATTACCCAGAGATGAAAAGGCTGTTGGCTGAAAATGGGTATTTACAGTTAAATCCAAGGATGATGGAAGTATAGAAAGATACAAAGCAAGATTCATGGCTAAAGGGTTACTTAGACCTACGGTATTGATTATCAAGAAACTTTTACCCCAGTAGCCAAGATTAACTCTATACGTGTGTTATTGTCTCTTGCAGTTAATCTCAACTGGTCCCTACATCAGTTAGATGTAGAGAATGCCTTTTTTAATGGTGACCTGGAGGAAGAAGTTTATATGAGTCCACCACTTGGCTTCGAGAAGACTATTGGCCAACATAAAATATGTAGACTCAAGAAGTCTATTTATGACCTTAAGAAGTCTCCAAGAGCACGGTTTGGAAGGTTTGGTAAGACGGTCAAGAGCTATGGCTATCATCAAAGCCAAATAGACCATACTATGTTCCATAAGCATTCTGATAAGGGAAGATTGGCAGTCTTGATTGTCTATATGGATGACATAATCTTGACAGGTGATGATCTTGAAGAACTTGCAAGGTTTAAGAAGAAACTAGCAGAGGAGTTTGAGATTAAAGATCTGGGAATGTTAAGATATTTCCTTTGCATGGAGTTTGCGGGATCTAGAGACGGTATTTTTGTAAATCAAAGAAAATACATGCTTAATTTACTTGGCGAGACTAGGACTTCTAGGTTGCAAAGCTGCTGGGTCTCCTTTTGAATCCAACCTAAAGCTCAGCCCTGTTAAGGCAGAAGATGTGATTGAAAGGGAAAAGTTTCAACGTTTGGTGGGAAGATTAATATACCTATCACATACTCGTCCCGACATAGCATTTGCTGTGAGTATGGTAAGTCAATTCAGGCGCTCAGAACATTTTGATATTGTCTATAGAATACTAAGGTATCTAAAGGGGACACCTGCAGAAGGTTTGATGTTTTGAAATCGCAATAATTTACAAGTTGAAATCTATACAGGTGCTGATTGGGCAGGGAGTATTTCGGATAGACGATCAACTTCATGATACTGCACTTTTGTTGGAGGAAACCTAGTTACCTGGAGGACTAAAAACAGAATGTGGTAGCACAGAGTAGTGCTGAGGCTGAATTTAGGTCCCTTGCACATGAGATTTGTGAGGTGATGTGGATTAAGAGGTTATTAGAAGATCTGAGATTTCAGTTAACTTCCTATGCAGGTTAACTGTGACAAGAAGGCTGCTAGCTCAATTACTCATAACCCAGTTTAACATGATAAAACCAAACACATTAAAGTCGATAGGCACTTTATCAAGGAAAAACTCGAGAATGGTCTGATTTGTGTTCCTTATGTGCCAACGGCTCAGCAGACAGCAGATATTCTTACCTAAGGGCTACCAAAGAAACAATTTGATCTCCTAGTGGGCAAGCTAGCTATGGAACATCTACATCCAGCTTGAGGGGGAGTGTTGGAAAGGAGAATATTTAGGAATTAAATGTTATGATTAGTTACTGATTCTGAGGCGATTGATTGAAATCAGTTACTGATTTCAAAAAGTAATTAGAAGAGATTAGTTAGGAGATAAATTAGGAGATTGATTTTGTACAGATTTCTTTCCTAGTATAGTTACCTTCTATTCCTATTTATATGTAACATATAAAACAGAGAAAGTACAGCAAAGAAAATACCTTTTCCTACATAAAAGAAGCCTAGCAGCCCCTGCACCATTTTCATTCTTGCATTACTGACAAACCATTGTGAGTCAGCATTTTATCAGACACCAGATTAGAATTTCTCTGTGGAAATTTTGCGTGAAGTAATTTGATAAGTTTATTTTCTGTTCTCTTTCATTCTGGCTTAAGTCCCCTTCTTTCCTCTGGTTACTACTTTATTCCTTTTGCAGATTTTAATAAATCTTATTGCATTTTCTCTCAATTTAACTAACAATACTTTTATGTCTGGCAATATCTGGTTGAACAATGTTTATGCCCTCATCTGTCGCATTGTCATTCCTTTTCTTTTGACCTTAACTGCTTTTGATGCTTATGCTTAGAGTTGGATTTGTCACAAAATGGACAAATTTGGCCTTGTAGTACTTTTCTGGTCAAATTTTGAGCTTCTAGTTTGAACTGTTGAACGCAACTTTGTTTGTGAAAAGCTTTTTGGCATGTTTTTGTGGCATATTCCCTAGCTACTACAATATGATTAGTTAGATCTTTGCTCAAGTGGGGTTGTACTTAACTTGATATTCCCATATTTTAATACTCATAACTTGATATATTTTCATTTTTATTACTCATAAACAGGGTGCGTTTGGGAAAAATGCCCTTATGGGGTTTGGATTAGTCACGTATGCGATGCTTGGTTTTGGACTGGTATGCCTACGTTCACTTCTCAGTTATTCATGTCGAAAGGATTAGTACAAGGATGATTGTTTGATTGTAGGTTGAAGTTGAATCTTTGTACTTCTGAACTGTGAAGAGTGTTGGTACCTAATCATTGGAGATATTTTCCATGTCATGAACTTTTGCACCTTGACCTTTCCTTTCCCCTCCTTTTAAAACCTTTCGTGAAGCATCCTGGGTTCTGGATTAAGTAACGAAATGTTGGTGTAGAATTTTCAATTGTCAATAAGGATGGCAAAAACGGCCCGGCTCAGTCCGGCCCATTGATATCCCTAATTCTCAATTCGTGACATGCACCTATTCTATGTATACAGCCGTACCGGATCCATTTCAATGGCATGCATCATTCTCATTGTATTGTTAAAGTCTCTTTTCTTCTCCTTTTCAGCTTGGTGGACCTTTATCTCTTCCGTGGGGACTCTACGTCTTAATTTGTCAGGTACCAGGAAGTGTATTAGGTGTTTGTTTTCAATCTCGTAACATTGTTCTTTGTTGATCTATTTTTGATACCAAATATACAGAGGGCTCCGGAGAAACCATGCTTGAATGACGTGACTGAGGCGGGAACATGGAGGAAAGCGGCCGTCATTACAGCAACTTTCCTAGTTTTATTGACTCTTCTTCCCGTATCAGATGAACTTGCAGAGGAGCTAGGTATAGGTCTAGTGACAACATTCTAAATTCTATTACAAGTCAATTTTGAGAAATTAAATTGATGTGATATAGCAATTAGAATAATCTGTATCATAATTATCTTAATCTCTTAATTTTTTTGGCCTTGTAATTGCTTCTGGCGGAGACAGACGTTAAGACTTATTTCTTGGTGATAGTTTTACCGTCCCCGTGAATGTTTGGTTCAGAAAGATGCCACTTGTATTTGCCCCATACTGGCACTTTTTTTTTTTGGTAAGCCCACGAGGTGTCTTAAGAGGGCCTCAATTCATGAAAAGATGCCTTTTAAGTCCCAGACGGCACATTAAATGGCCATAATCCCGCACCTACATTGGTAAATTGTTATTATATTCCAGACTTCATCTAATCTTTCTCAAATCATGATTTCTTCCTTTATCAGAGATTTAAAAACAAGTGGAACAACCAGCATTCCTTTTAGAGCTTTTGAATTCAACCTTTTATGAAGACGTTAAGGTTAAATGGTGGAATATGCTCTTAATGTTATGCCCATAGAACAACTTAGTCTTCGATGTTTCTTGGAACTATTATCAAGAACTTAACACTGGTTAAATTAAACGAAGGAGTTTCCTTTAGATAGATTGTTAAATTAGTCGGTAGCAACAAAAAAATAAGAAGAGGGAAAGTGTTTCAGGGTGCCAATGCTCGCTTCCTATTTTTTCTACGTTTGGGTGCTTGCCTTTAGCTGGGATTTTTCTGGCCTTTTTCTCCTCCTTTTCTTTTCTTCTCGAGCATGTCAACTTATTTCTCCTCACTGCTGAGAACTTAGTTTTTTGGTATTTTTCTTTATTAATACTCTTAAAGGTTTGGTAAGACGAATTGATGATAAATTTGTTTTAGGTTTTTATAAAAAACTTGGGAGATAAAGGTAATAAGCAT
>JANPWT010000006.1:18134549-18149112 GCA_024678245.1 Erythroxylum densum | reverse complement strand
GATTCTTTAGTAGTCATCAACATTCTCCCCTCTCCAGAATAACAACAGGACATAAACAACTCTTTGATTTGGGCAATTCAGGAGTTGTTTATCAAAGAGTTGTTTACTAGAGATTGGATAGTTCGGAAGCGACATGTCTACCGGGAAGCAAATCATTGCATAGACTGGTTGGCTAACTTCACCCAATCTTTCTAATTTGGCACTACAACCTTTCAACACCTTCTACAGGGTGTCTCACCATCCTCCTTTAGGATATAGCAGGTATATCTTTCCCTAATTTAATTTGTTAGCTTTTGTTTATTCTTTTTCCTTATGATTAAAAAAAATTATTTACTTCAAAATAATACAAGAAAATAGCTTACAATTTCTCGGGAAACTGAACTCAGAAGGCAAGAATCAATCATAAGAAAGCAAGTTATATAAATACTTGAGAAAAACTAACGAGGGCCTACGCACTTTCGGATAGAATCCTATTCGTTCTCAGATTATCTGAGTTGGAAAATCAAAAATATTATAAAAATTCAAAATTCATCTTTCTCCAAAGGAAAACACAAGAGATGGTGATGATGAGAATTGCAATTCTCAATTGTTTCCTCCTCCTCCTCCACAGATTGTTTGATTGATTACTGAGAACCGAAGGAAAGAATCAGACTTCCCTACTCTCTGTTTTTCGATTGGTTTAGGTTTTGACTGTAGTGTTGACAGCATTCTGGATTTAGATTGAAGATGATATATTCTTATATTACTTCTTACTGAAGCGAAAGATCAAGTTAATGAGCGAATCTGAGAGGTGTTTGATTGGAATTCCAGCAACGGATCCTTAACCCTAATTAATCTAATTAAACTGAGATCTATTTCTCCCATACTTAAATCCAGGACAGCAGACTGACTTTAAATTAATTCCCACCCGCAGCCTCAGCTGTAGACTGAAAGGTTAGATTTTTCTTCTCTTTCGTATCCTCTCTGATATGATCTATCTGCGCAATTTTTACACTATAGTTGATTTGCCTGTGGTTTCTTGTGTTCTGGTTTCCCTATTGATATATATACATCCACCTTAACATCCCCCCTTCCCCCAGTACTTGGATTTCTATTTCTTTGATCCTGTGAACAGACACTTGGTAGCCGCCTTTCTTGCTTAACTACGAATTTCTGTGTTTCCCTTTGTCCAATTTGAAAGTTTCTTCATTTCTTTGCCAGCGTATTAGTGCTGAATGTCTATATTTTTTTAGCTACTCAATTTCCATTTTTGATGGGTCTAAAACTTTGTTTTCAATTGCTGCTGTTTGATTTTTTGTCATTATTCATTTGAAGAACAGATAACCCGACATGCATTCCGGGCATCGAAATACAGGAAATGGATACCGTTCTACTTCCATGGGGATGGCATGGATGGCCTCCAGGACATCCACAGATACTTCAGCTAGAAGCGCCCATGGTTTTAACACTTCTGACTACAGAAGCTTCAATAATCGCAGCTTTGGCTGTGGTCAGACCCTAGCCAAATCTTTCCAACAACCACCTGTCTGCAAAGGTGACATTTTGGTAGAAGCTGGTAGGCTTGCTACCGAGTATTTAGTTTCAAAGGGATTGTTACCTCCTAGTGTACTTTCTCATAAATGGCAGAATGGTAGTTTCAAAAAGCAGGTTGGGGATTGTCAGGACTTTAGGCAACAAGATGACATACAGGAAGCTCGAACTTCTGTTCATGCCCGTCTAGGGATCATTTCTTCTCCAGCAGGGTGTTCTAAGAGAAGATATTCTGATGAATTCAATTCAAGGAATCACTTGAAGGGAAGGAGAAGAGGAGATTATTATCGGAGTTCTAGCTCAGAGTGGGGCAAAGAGTATGGAAAGAGTAGATCTTGGTCAGACAGAAATAGGGTGTCTCCTGACTTGGATGGGGAAGATGACAGTGTTGGACATTTTGAAGAACATGAAGTTGGAAAAGCTGCTGGTGATGTAATGAGAAAATCTGATCTGAGTGGGGCATCTGAAAGTGAAGAACCAGGTAATAGAGAATTGGGGCTACAGAAGTACAATTGCTCAGGTGAGATAGGTCCTAAGGCAATTTCTTCTGGCAGGTGTAAGGATGACATTCAAGCTGAACCCTCCAAGCGGTCTGATATTTTTACAAAGGTAAATCTTGAGAATGGGGAGTTGATGAGTAATGATGAATGCAGCCATGAAAATAAGGAAGAAATTGTTCCAGATTTGCCTGTCCAGCATTCTGATGTGGGAAACAATCCATCTAGCAAGAATGGATTTGACTTATTGGCACTCTGTAAATTTGACAATTTACCAACCAAAACGCGCTCTGCACTGACATGTAGGGCCTTGAAGGTTGACCAGGTTCCAAATAAAGATGATGGAAATGCTTCTGATTTTGCGCATTGTAAAGTACCTGATGTCTTGGTCCAAAATGATAGTCTTGATGACTCAAATGCTGATGTCCTGACAAATGCAAATGATGATTCAAAATCTCCACACTCCGAAGTGGTGCCTATTCAGTCTGCAGGAATTGTTGACGAACCGCATGCCGCTTATGGTGTTACACAGGAAAAAAGTGTCGGATCTCCATCTTTTCTGGATAGAGCTTTTATGCATGACTATGAACAAGAGTCAGATTTTGGAATGTCCAACTCATTCAGAGAGAGAGGTGAGAAACGAGCTGCAGAAGACAGCCATGCTGATGAGCCAACCAAGAAATCAAGGGCATGGCTTCCGGTCTTGGTCACCGAGGATGAAGAGCACTTACTTATTTCTGATTTGACTGAGAATAGATCAAGTTCAATGAAAGTGGGGACTTCACAAGGTCATCCATTGACTCCGGCCCTTACTCAAGACAGCTTGGTTCATAGTTGTCAATTGCCCAAGGCCAATGGTGAATCATGTACTCAGTTTGCTCAAGAGAAGCAGTTTTTTCCAAATTTGTTCAAGATTTGTGACCTTAACCTTATCGAGTCATCTTATGGAGATGATAACCATTGTAATGATCAAGTTCCTATGTATCCATCTCTTGAAATTACCAAAAGTGATGCAGCTTCAGTTGATATTGGCTTGTCAATAAGTAACTCCAACATTTCTAGCAAATATTCCAGGTGTCAGGGCAATGGTATGGAGATTGAAGTAATTGATTTAGAGAATGAGTCCCCCATAGAAAACAAGACCTTTAACAGTACACAGAGAAAGTATGCTTCTTTCCTTCTTTTTCTTTTAAAAAATTAAAGTACCTTGTTATTCTCACATGATGATGTTCATTACTATGTTGCTATTTTTTTTTATACTTACGTTGTACGTAAATGATGGTGGCATAATTTTTTTATCGTTTTACCTGTTTTACTATTACGTCGGACTCCTGATTTACATAGATGATGGAACATATCCTGTAGCATCTATACGTTGGATGTTCTTTACCTTGGACTTTTCTGGTTGATCCCATGTTTTACTTTTACATTCAGGATTGAAACTGCCTTTGCCATCACTGACAGGTTTCCTGGCCATTCAGAGAATGCCGGTGACATTTCTGGTGTTCAAGAAAATTATGATGGTCTTATGATCTCAGAATTCCTTACAACTTTTTCAAATTGTACATCAGTTTCAGAGGACATTACACCATTGCAGAATGAGATGAGCCTTCATAATGCTGAGGTAACAAAGAAATATGCTGTCTTTCTTACACGATTTTTTTCTGGGGTGTGTTGCAGGGTAGTTGTGCTCAGTCTATTTAATTTTTTTTTTGGGTATCCTGCTGTCCTTGAATGTCTAATCATACTTCGAGGACTCATGGCATATATGACATTCGTTTTCTATGCTTTTATATTATTTGGTAGCTGTAGATTGCAACCCAAATGCATTTCCCTTATGTGATTCACGGATAATTTACTTTATTTTGTTGATCTTTTCAGGGGAATTTTGGTGATGATGACTCGATATACATGTCACTTAGAGAGATACCATTGAGTATGCAGATCTTTTAACTGGTTTTTCTTACAATAGTTCTAGAGCATGTGTTTGAACTTTTCAGCTGGTTATTTAAAGGCATGTGTTGATTAACTGGTACTTCCATGATCAAATTACTGTTTATGTTAAATCTGGCCATAATTCTATTGATGTGTAAAGAATTTTTATAGCCACGGCTCCATTTGGAGTTGAAGTGTGCACATTTAACACTATAATCTCTTACACATTAACAAGCATTTGTATAATTTTGATTTTTGTTGTGTTTGATGTGCCTGAGGTCTATGAAAACTTGAACTGGATACGTTGGAATGAATGTCTCCATTTAAGATAGGGACTACTGATGCATAGCTTTTGATTGTGCTGTATTTGTACGTGTTAGCCACTCAAAGTTGTCCTTGGAAGGGATGATGGGTGGGGAGGGGATGGTATTTATCTAGTGAAGTCAATTCACAAAGTTAATGCCCTGTGTTTTAGCTAACGAAGGAATCATTTTGGAAAAGCTAATAAATTGAATGATGAGCTATTAGTTAATATTTTGTTGCTTGTTATCGCTCTGGGTTTCAAAATTTCTGTTTTCACATCACAGCTGATACATTGTGGAATAAGCATCACTCTTACTCTTGTCATTCTTATCATCTTCTTTTAGGCTTCATACCAGCATGGGAGCGGCCAACACCAAAGGAATACTTGAAGCCCTTTTGATGTGATAAATCTGTTAGCCTGCAAGGACTTGGTATGCTCGCTCTTGTTCGTGGGATTTACCAAGCAATCGCATCCCTCCTTTGGTTTTGGTTTTGATTTGATTTCTGATCCTAACAAAGGAAATGGCGGCTCTCATGGCACATACAACGGCCCAAATTAAGACTGGCCCAATAACGTAATCTGATGTCAGATTTTGATGAAATACTCTACACAGCGTTAACGCTGAAGAACTATATGTCAAAATTTCAGAAGACTGTCAGGGTTTGCTTGCGTTTAGAAAAATCTTAATTGCAGCGGGATTGCCATATTATCATGACATTTTTTTTTTTTTTTGGTAAACTTACGAGGTGTCCTAGGAGGATCTCAATTCATGAGAAGGCGCCTTTAAACCCCAGACAACACATTAAATGGTCATAATCGCGCACCTACATTGGTAAATTGTTGTTATATTCCAGACTTCATCTAATCTTTCTCAAATCACGATTTCTTCCTTTGTCAGAGATTTAAAAACAAGTCGAACAACCAGCATTCCTTTTAGAGCATTTGAATTCAACCTTTTATGAAAACATTAAGGTTAAATGGTGGAATATGCTCTTAATGTTTTGCCCATAGAGCAACTTAGTCTTCGATGTTTCTTGGAACTATTATCAAGAACTTAACACTAGTTAAATTAAACGAAAGAGTTTCCTTTAGATAGATTGTTAAATTAGTCGGTAGCAAAAAAAAATATAAGAAGAGGGAAAGTGTTTCAGGGTGCCAATGTTCGCTTCCTATTTTTTCTACGTTTGGGTGCTTGCCTTTAGGTGGGATTTTTCTGGCCTTTTTCTCCTCTTTTTCTTTTCTTCTCGAGCATGTCTACTTATTTCTCCTCACTGCTAAGAACTTAGTTTTTTGGTATTTTTCTTTATTAATACTCTTAAAGGTTTGGTAAGACGAATTGATGATAAAATTTTTTAGGTTTTTATAAAAAACTTGGGAGATAAAGGTAATAAGCATATAAAAAGTCAAAGATTTGAACATTCTGTTATTAGTTGAAATATTTCTCACTTATAGGATGCAAATGAATAAATTTTGAGGAAATGGCTCCAATAAAAGGTGATTTGGTGTATAATGTCTCCAAAGATAAGAAAATTGATGATAAGGAGACCTCCATAAGGGCCAGTGATGTGGATAATATAAAGTTCATTACAATGATCAAAAGGGATGATAATGCTAGTTGGAAAAGTTAGAAATCTAAAAGTACGATTTGAATGTGTGCTATATGATGAATAATGATGAAGTACCTTAGTCAGATTCTTGTGATGACAATGATGATTGTGATGTGAACTTTCACATAATTAATTGAATGCCTCGAGGCTATGAGATTGAAAAAGAAGGGATTATCTTGCAAACAATAAGAGACTTTAAAGTTCTTAGATGCATGTATGATTAAGAATGAGAAATTCAAATATGATATGTATGACATTTTAGATTAATTCAAATATGATATATATAACATTTTATATTCTAAGCATGTGGTTGTTGACAATGACAATAAACATGATTTCTTGCATGAAAGTAAGGCGTTGAAGAAGGAGATTAATAACCTCAAAGATTCTTTTTCTAGATTCAATATAGGTAGTGGAAAACTGAATAACATACTTGGGGCAAATAAATCTTTAATGATAAATATGAAATTAGTTTCACTTATAGAAGTGCACTGGCCAAGGCCAAGATAATTTTTATAATGGATAAGCATTTAAATGATAAGCTTATAAATAAATCATCATATGAACATACATGATCCAATTCTAAACATGAAAACTTTAACTTTTATGCATCATCCTCTAGTTCTCAAGGTAAAATGAAATTCAATATATTTATGTATAGTTCACATTTAAACCTAGATAATATGGCTTAAAAAGGTAAAAATAGACAAATACTTCATGTAAGGCCACACAAAAAGGAGGCAATAAGGCTATCAAAACTAAGGATTATAGTTAAGCATTAAGAGGAGGGGGAGAGAGAGGCTCTAGCTTGAACAATTGTAACAATATTCCTTGGCTTTCATCCTGCTTATTGATTAGGTTAGTTACCATATTGGCAACTACTTTGGGTGAGTCCCATCTTAGTTACTTTTTCTTTTAAGAAAAAAACTAAGGAAAACTTTAGGCCCTTATAGCTATGTTTCCATCTTTCTATTGGCCAAATCTTTAAATTCCCATCTCCTCAAGCACTTATCAATATTCTTAAAGCTCATCACTCTCCTCTCATTATGCCTTCCCTTTCTTCTACTTCTGACATCTCCTCCTTAACCTCTCTTTTTGACCCAAATCTTTTAGCTTTGTTAACTGCTTTGCTCCCTTGCTCATCTAAACTAAAACATCCTTTTGATAAAGCAATTAAAATCCCTTTTATTGACTCTAGTCGTTCCATGTTTCTAGTAGCTAAAGCTCTCTCATCTCCTCTCTCTTTCATTCTAAAAACAATATCTTTTAATACTTCTTTGATTATTGGCTCTTCTTTAGCTCTATAATGTTTTCATGATTCTATAAGAAGGTAAAAAGAATTTGGAGTTAGGTGATAAGTGATAAGTGATTCATCCCCACAAGAAAAAAATAGATATATTCCATAATTAAGAGGAGAAGGCTCTAACATTGTATCACTACCCCTTGAAATACTACAAGCAGGTGCATCAAGATCGTTAAGTACTCTTATAGACCATTTTGTATATAAAAGGCCCTCATTTTCATAACTACAAACTTAGGTAAAGAAAAGATGGGGAAATAAGGATTGGAAAAGATATTAATCAATGAAGAAGAGTTCTTTCCGTTCAAATTCAATAGTGAATCAATTATACTAAGAATTTTGGAGTTGGGAACTTAACATATTAATGGTAAATCAGTGGTACTTTAAAGCTGGAAACCATGTATGGATTTGGTTAGTCATAAAATGAATTTAATTCATATATAGATCAATTTCCATAATATCCCATTAGATAGAGCAATATGTATCGATGAAAACATTGCAAATCTTAGAAGAATAAGTTATGTGAGGATTTGTTTGGAGGTAGAGATAAATAAAGACTTAAGAACTTAAAGCTCAAAAGATTGAATAAGGATGAAGACCCCATTTAGACTAAGATATCAATTAGCTATAAGTGGAAGTGAGCTAAAACAATTCAACACAAATATTGGGAACTAAATAGATAACGTCCTTTTCATAAGAGAATATAATGAATTTATATTCTTAAATGATAGGATTCAAAATGTAGATAATTATAAAGACAAGGAAACAAAATTACAAGGAATGAAAATGTGACTTAAGTGGATAATTAGCATGAAATAAAAGTCAAGGGATCTCTAGCAGAAACTAAAGAATTATAGTCAAAGTACCATTATTATAGAGGAAGGATCTCAAACTCTTTGTAAAACAAGAAGTGTCTACATCCAAGCTCTATAAATATTTGTTAACTTAGGATATGAAAGAGCAGTCCATGGAAATTCTAGGTAACTAATCCATAATAAAAGATAGCAACATGACAAAGTAGATGTGTTGAATCAGGGAGATGATTTTGTCATGACAACTAAAAAGAGATTACGTAGGAAACCAAAATAGAAGGCATCTAATAACATTCAATCCCATTCTTTATGTCTATTTTAGAAAGGAATGTTAAGAGTTTGAAATATCCCTAAAAAGAAATAAGTGATCATTGATTATTTAAGATCCTTAAAACCTCTCATAGTATGGGTCTTGGAGACAAGAATAAAAACTAACAAATTTAGAGATGATCACTGGCTTTTTAGGAAATCATAGAAATCTATATAAAATCGATGAGCATGTTGAATGACATAATAATAGTGGCTTATGATTAAGATATGGTAAGTGATCGAATGTATTTGCAAGTGCATATAATCAATTATATCAAGCAATAAAATCAGAATTATTCAAGAGTATTGATCCTACAATGACTATACTATTACATTTATTAATCCTATTTATCTATAAAAAGAAAATAATGAAAACAAGAATTAATGAAAGATAATTAAACTAATAAACCAACTAAGGCAAAGCATTGAATAATTAAGAGAAATCGAGACATCAAACATTAGGTTTCAAGATTCACTTATAAAGTCCAAATATCATGCAAGATTGAGCATCGATGGTGAAATAATAATTAAACTAACGTATCTATACCCTCTCTTGAGGAACACAAGTATTTAGCAAAATTACAAATTCTCATATGCATAATTAACTTTAACATTAAGGTTGTTATTCTATTTAGTTATCCCCTACTTAGTCAATCTCTTTCTTTAAACCTAGAATGCTTATTCTCTTAGTACATAGATCATAATTCACTTCTCAATCCTACATAAAATTGCTAAGATTTAATCTATGATGGCCATTCATGAACTTAACAATTAAGAGCAAGGAGAATAAATTTAACCAAATAATAATAACTTGTATGTTAATAATTAAAATATCTATCACAAACTATATCCCTAACCATAACTAAGGATTTATCAACTCAACATAATGAAAACAAAAGAAAAATAAAATAATCCTAATATAAAAGAAAGAAGATAAAGGAAGAACCAGAAAAGTTGTCACAATTCTCCTTCATTCTTGCGTTGAATCCCTCTTGGATAAAATGAAATCCTAAACCTAGCAATTGAATGAAAAAAGAGATTATCATAGACATCTAAAGTCCCCTACAAAGAATCTTAATGAGAGTATTTATAAGTTAAGGTAACATAAAAGAGTTCTAAAGTGGTTAAACTTGTAAATTTGTGCAATATTGGATTCCAAATCTCGAGTTCATCACTTAGTATACTTACAGATTGATGTTAGTTAACTTTTAGAACTTTACGGGAGCAAATATGATAATTTTAGACAAAATTTCTTTTGGATGAACAATGTAAATAATTCTCCACTTTTCCCTAAGTTTTCAACACCATTGAATTTAAATTGAATTTTGACGCCTTCTTGAATGTTGTTTTTCATTATATTAGCTTCAACTTAACTCCAATTTTATTTTATTAGATAACTATAGACAAAGTTGCACTAAAATTTGAGTTTTTGTTTTATGTAATCACCTACAAGTCAATGAATCAAACATAAGAGAATGTCATATAATCACATATGCACCTAATTTTTAACAATCAATCTCAGCTAATAATTATGCATACCTAATGTCATCAACCTAAAGTAACTAATGAAAACCTAAACAAAAAGCTAAAAAGAAAGATAAAATTTTAATCTTAGAACATATAAACATATGAACTTAAAAAAAATTCCTAGAAGTAACTTAACCCACATTTAAATATGACATTGTATTTAATGTCAAATAAATAAGATAATGAAAGCATATATGAAAGATAATGAAAATAGAGAAATTTGCTCCTTATCTATGCCAAGTTGGAGACGTAGAATCCAAAAAAGTCTATAAAAAAAACCTATAAAAGAAATTAAACTAAAAATTAGTAAGAATCAACAATCTCTCTAACTTCTTATTCTCACAATGGCTCCACCACTACTTCCATTTTGTAACAATTATGCCTTTCATCCAGCCACTCTTTTTCTTTCCCTCAATCTTCTTATTATTCCTCATTCTAGCTTACTATCTTTGGTTCCTCTTTTCTCCAACTTTGGTTGGTCTTTTAGTGACCATACTACTAGTTTTAGAATAAAGGAATTTCAGTCCTTTTATCCTCCTTTTTAATATATATATGATCGAATGTATAAAGCTCACAAAACAATTATAAATCTTTTTAAAGGGCAGGAGAAATTATAAAAGCCTTATATAGATATTGACCGATAATGAGATAAACATCTTACTTAAAAGATCCACTTAGTAGCTTATTTTCTCAATCTTTGTTACTTATACATGGGCAAATCATATTCTGGGCGGTCTATTTTAATGTGATTGAATGCTAAGTTATTTTTTCTATTGAATAGCAATCACAAGCAACAAATTTAATGAAATTATATCTTGAAGGTTTAAAGAGTTTTGCTAGATCATTGACAAAGAGAGAGCTTTCGATGAAAAAAATACATCCTCGTAAGTTTTATACTTTTAATTCATTCTTTACTCATTAATAATATACATTATTATTTTTCATAACTATTAATTTAAAATACAGATAATTAGTGGAAATTATTCAGTAAAAGTGCTCCAATATTTAGAAAACTCACTATTAGATTACTTAGTCAAACAGCTTCTGCATTAGGTTGTGAAAATAATTGGAGCATTTTTGAACAAATTTATATAAAGAAACAAAACCGTTTGGAATATCAAAGACTTAATAATCTTGTTTGCATTACTTATAATTTGAGAATTAAGACCATATATTTTATAGTTTTATTTTTTATTAATTTTATTTTTTATTATTGACTTTATAATTTCTCTATTATACATTTAGGACGTTTAGTAAGAAGAAAAAGTATGATCTAGTTAATATTGATTGTATTAACTATATTGATTTTAGGACCGAAGAAGAAGAATTATGGCCTGATCTTGATTATAATAAACTTGAAAAGGTGATTTATGAAAAAAACACATTTGTTACAACAATGAATTAATAAAATCTACTGATGGTCAGTTCATATCTTATTCGATCATATTTAAGTTAAAAGTATAATGTATTACAAATTTATAATTGATAATAATTTCATAAATTATTAATTTTAATTTATTTAAATGCAGTAGAAGAAGTTGATGCAGATACTTTGAATGAGAGCGTAGTTTACAAGTTTTTGGATAACATCAGAGAATTTAGAACTTTTAATAATGATGAGATATAACCTTCTTAAGAAATATAATTTTAATTTTTATTGTTATTTTAAGTTTTATATTACACTCAGATTAAGTTTGAATTATTAGATTTGGTTTATTATTAATTCATTATATAATAATAAAAATTAGTATTTTTTTATTTCAATAAAATATTTTATTTTACTTACTCTTATAATTTTTACATCTTATATATTATATATCAAGTTTATAACGGTTTAATACTGGTTAAACCTTTAAATTTTAAATACCGATTAAACCTTTAAAATTTATTTTTTACTTTAATCAATTGGACGTCTTATTAATTTTTAAAATATTGAAAAAAGGTCTATCTTCATTTGAAAAGACAATAAAAAACAAGGCTATCCAAAAAGATCTATTTTGTTCTTCTCTAAAACATTACGAACTCTAGCAAATAACTAAACATTTAAACTTAAAAGTTCCAAGAATAAATCAAGCGTTTAAAACAAAAAAATTTCAGGATCAATACAAAACATGAATTAGATTGAACTTCACGTTAACTTTGAAAACATGAATAAGGTACCAAATGAGGGAGTGATTGATTATTAACTTTATCAGATTTATTATTTTTACCCTCAAAAGGTAATATAAGATATTTAACGTTAAATATCTTATATTTGCCACTTTTAAATGAATATCGATGGAAAACATAAAAAAAATTAGCTGTCCAATATAGACAACACCGTGATAAGGACTCTAAACCCATCCCTCGGTTCTTGTACTTGGCATTCTTATTTACTCAAAAGTTTGAAATTTTCCCTCTCTAGTTGGGTCTAGTTGCAAACTATATAGCCACACACTTAAACTGGATCCAAGACCAAGCAGCTGCACTAGTAACTTGGATGAACTCAATTGTGTCGTTCTTGGCATCTAACTACTATCATCTTATATATATATATATATATATATATATATAAAGGGAGACTAACAAAACAAAATTACACAACAAGTCTAGGAAAATAGATCCCTGACAAATCCTCTAACAGGATAAGGTGGCACCCAATGGGTGTGGTATCAAAATAAGTGACTCCTACATCAAAATGACCGGAATAGTGCGCAAGCCAGTCGACGCATCTGTTGCTCTCTCGATATACATGTTGATGAACAATAGTCCAGTTCCTAGTGAATAATTCGTTAATGCCCCGAACAATGGGATTAAGAGTCATGGATCGGTGGTCTGAGGAAGAGAGGATATCGAACACCGTTTTAGAATCTACTTCAAATTCGATCCGTCAATAGCCCAGATTCTATGAGAGTGTAAGCTTGGTAAAAACGCCCCAAAGTTCCGCGATCACTAGTGAACACTAGCTAATATTTTGTGTGAACCCTCCAAGCCATTGCCTTGCATTGTTCTGCAGAAGGTCGCCTGCGGTGGCTGAGGACGAGGACCGCTTGCAAGCTCTATCAGTATTTAGCTTAATCCATCCAGTAGGAGGTTTGCTCCATCTGATAAGATGCTCTTGTCGAGGGCGATAACCGGAAGTATCAGCTCGACTTTGCCACACGACTGAGTCGTGGATCAGACTTGCATAAGACAAAATAATAGAACTTGGTAAGGATGGCCAATTAAACTGTGCATCGAAGAGGGTCCTATTCCTCCATTGCCATAGGAACTAAAAAGTAATGCCAAAAAGGATCGACCAATCATGCCCAAGGACTCGATGGTGGTGTTGGAGATTTTGGATGGGCCATTCCCGATTCGGCCTAGTGAAAAATTCATCGGAAACTATATGTGGAGGGAAGGTAGTCCACACTTGGTGGGCTTTGACCCAGTCGCGTACTGCATGTATTGAGGATTCCTCAAGTCTACAATGATAACAAGCTCCATCCATAGTGAATTGCTTTCGGACATGTTGTTGATTCGTGAATAATCGATCGTAAGCGAAGAGCCATAGGAAGGAGCGAATGCATTGTGGGCCCTTCTATTGCCAGATTACCTTCTAGACACCATGGGCCGAGGCATCGTCATGACCCATGCTCATGGAATATGTAAAAGCTACGGTGAATTGACTAATGTCAGAAATTTCCCAGATTAACTTATCCTACCCTAAGTAGGGCTTCGGGTGAAACGTGGCTACTATTGATCTACAAATCGACGGCGGGAGATAAGATTGAAAAGTGTCCCAATGTCAATTACCATCTAAGTCCGCAAAGTGTCGGATACTTAGGTTACGAATGGAATCAGGAATTGGGGTTATAACATGGGAAATAAGGGGTCCTATTCCTGAAATCCAAGGGTCTAACCAGAACCGAGTTCTAATGCCATCGCCTATCATCCATTTCAATCCCTACAGAACTAGGTGCCAAGTTGCCTTTATGCTCCTCCAGATCATAGAACCTCCTGTGGCATCCAAAGAGGTGAGGATAGTGTTGACATCAAAGTTATATTTGGCGAAGAGGACTTTTACCCATAATATATTAGGTTTAACAAGTAGAGTCCATCCTAACTTGCTAGAAATGCATCGTTGGTTTCTCGAATTTTTCGAATGGCAAGACCCCCATCTCTTTAGGTTTACAGACTTCCTCCCAATTTACTAGGTGAATCCTTTATTTCCTATTAGACGAACCCTATATAAATTGTCGCATTAATTTCTCCAGCTCATCGCAGAGTCTGTGAGGCAACCAGACCGTCTACATTGTATAACTAGGAAGAGTCACTATGACTGATTGAGCTAATGTGATGCGTCCTGCCAAAGACAAAAGGTTGACCATCCAGTTTGATAGGCGTTGTTGAACCTTTGTCAAGAATGTGTTGATAGGTTCTTCGGCTGACTCTTTCGTGCAAAAGAGGTACTCCGAGGTATCAACCGAGATCATTCATCTATTTAAAACCTAGAGCTCTACTTAAGCAATGAGTCGTCAAAGAAGGAACATTTTTAGAGTAAAAGCATCTAGATTTGTCTTGGTTGATGCGTTGTCCTGAAGCAACACAGAAAGCATTTAAGACATCCCTAATGACGATCACTTGTTCAATTGAAGCTTCGGAGAATAGAATGAGGTCGTCTGCAAAGAATAGGTGAGAAAGAGGTGGTCCATTTCTGTTTAGTTTAATAGGCTGCCAGTGGCCGTGGGTCACTGCTTGAGTAATTGAGTGACCTAATCTTT
>JANPWT010000006.1:18113517-18130027 GCA_024678245.1 Erythroxylum densum | reverse complement strand
GATTCGGAGATGGGCTTTGAGTCGCTGGGCTAGCAGTGAAGGAGCGGTCTGCCAAAAATGGGCTTTCGGCTGGAAGGGGCAGGTGGTGGGCTGGCCCAATTAGCATAGGCTGAGGTGCACCGTGTGACATTGTCTGAAGGCTTGGGTTAAAAGGCTCTTAGCTTGGATTAAACAACGCACGTTTCATTTGGGGATCTTTAGTCGCTGTCGGGTTTAGGGATTTGGCCTTACCTTTGTTCTTCGTCAACGTAGTGTTGTTTGCGAGGTGGATAATGTCCTCTGTCGATTGTGTTGTGTCCGTTGTGGAGTCTAACGACTCTAATCCTGTCAAAGTCGTGTAGCGCGAGCCTTGTAGTCCCACGTGGCCGGAGGTGATGTTCCTGTCTTGTTGATGTGTCGTTGGGAGGGACGATGGTTGGCGCAGGCATCTCTGGACCTGCATTAAAGGCCCAATATCCGGTTGTCTGGTATCTCCTGAAGGAGTTGTGTCGCATCTTTCTGGGTCGGTTGTCATTTTCTGGCCATCGGTGGGGGGCGCAGTGTCGATTTGTTTAATGGAACATGAGGGACAAGTCGAGACTCCATGTTCGACCAGGTCACAAGAGAAGCATATTTGGGGCAGACCCTCATATGCTACCTTGATGGGTTCTCCGTTCAATTCGACAATGGATCAGAGCGGTGTTGGATTTAAGCGGTGAGCTGAGGTCGAGGTCGATAGCTACCCGTTTAAATTTGCCTCGGTGAGTATGTTGAGTGTTGCTATCAATTTTGACTGTTCTTCCCACCAAATTACTAAGTGCGTTGAGGATTGATGGGTGGTATCTGGCAACAGAGAGCTCGGGAAATCTTACCCAAGCCACCGCATGCGTGATTTTCTCAGTAAACGGACGGAATTCCAGGTACCAAGGTTAGATTGAGAGGGCATAGCCGACGATGATCCACGGGCCTTGTGTGAGAGTTTGGATGCAGTCCTCCTCCTCCATGAAATTTATGAGGTAAAATTTGTTGTCTAAATTGACCAATTTCATGGGACCTTTAGGTTTCCACAATGTAATTAATCTGGATTTGAGCATGTTAAAACCCATTTTTCGGCCGAGTAATTTGATCACCACTGTGTTTGCCCAGACTTGGTCTAGCTTCCCTTTGAACGAGTTAGAAAGTTCTAGTCCCAGTCCGTATTCTCCTTGTATGATGGAAATGTCTCCTTTAGCTGGTGCAATTAATTCCTTCTCAGGCCATTCTAGGTCCCTCACTCCTGAGCCAGGGTCGGAGTGGCCAGAGATCACCGCACTATAGCTTAGTTGATTGCTTTGGACAACCGGTGCGGGAGAAGGGGGTCTTTGTCCCTTTCACGTGTACGTACTTTCTTCGCAGCATGTCCATCAGAACTAGTTGAGTTGAGAGCGTTCATTTGTCTTCGTTTACGAAAATCTTTAGTAAAACAAAAATGGTTGACCAACTACTGGCATCCTTAACCTACATTGTTATTAAGAACAGTCATCTCATGTGGCGCTATGATTTTCTTCTCTTTAAATGGAATTATAGCTTTATTAAAATAGTCTATCTCAAAAGGAAATTAAACAAAAAGGATCACTGGGAATCACATCACCTCAGTGGGCCTTTCCTTATATCTATCTACGTAGAGCCCTGGGGATTTTCCGTAGCATTACTTTCAATTCGAAGAGGGATGATGGGGATGGAGTCCCACCATTCTTTGAGCCTTCTGTTCCCTCGGTCGTTCTCTATGTAGTTCCCTAGTCTTGAGTTCATAATGAAGTAATTTACGACAATAGACATGAAGATGTACTTCAAGGGAACGACTGCAAAGATGATTGCCAATCCACTTAATGTCACCATTACCATATCAGCTTGCTGCAAAACAAGGATATAGATCAGGATAAAATTAAGAGACACTTGGAGATGATAAAAGGGAAGTAGGAGCGTTCATTATGTAAACATTTGTCCAAGAAGGAAATATCAAATTATGGATTCATTACCTTACGGGCTCTGGAGCACATAACAGACCAGATTTTTAATATTGTTATATTTGCTATCTGTATCATCTCGTGGACAGTTATCAATCCAAATTGAGCTGAGACTATGCTCTCTACTGTGGTCTTCTGCTCTGGCCTGGTGCGCACCACAATTTCATTACATTCCTCTGACATTCTTCCTTGCCTTGCTCGAAGCATTTTTGAGACTGCCCATAACAAGCAAGCTGCTGTAGCTTTGCCAACCCACTCTCTGCATGGCCAACACCAATCGTCATTAACACATAAATAAATGTTACACACACACTTCAATTTAATTGTTCTAAGCACTCCCTAGTTTACTTGTAAATTATCAGCAAGACTGCCATGAGCACTGTGAGGGTAGTTATTGGCCTTTCCCATGAAGTAACTTCTTCAAACCAAGGCATCAAACTTTTTAGCGGCTTTAGTAACTCCTGCAACATAAGGCACCGTAAGATATTATGTAATCAAACTGAACAATGATTGCAAAGCAAACGTTTCTTTATGATTTCAATCTGGATGGTTAAAGGAAGATTTGTACTGCCAACTTTCTTCTGCCTTGTTTTATTCACCAGGACTAACCAGAATGGAAACTGTTTACTACATGTCATATACTTCTCTTGTTTTCATTTACTAGAGAAACCAAATTTTCCTTATCCAGTAGCAGAGGAAGGCTCTTCTTCTGGCTGTAAATACTGAAATGGTTCTACTACTTACCATAAGAACAGCGGCACTTTCACCAATTCCTTCCTCTTTCAACACCTCTGTCGTAGCTTTGGCTCTGTCAATTTCCTTCGCTTCCTCTATAGATTGGTTTACAGCACTATCTAGTGAAGAGTGGATGTCCTCTGGACTGTTAGGACTTGCACATTCCTGGCTTATTTCTTTGAATTCTATATTCGAGGCAACAACTTGAGGCATGTTCATATTCCTTAGAATTGAGCTGGCACTACATGGATGTCCACAATTAATTTTCTTCAAGCTTTCAGCAAGCTCTTGTAGTACATAGTCTCCCTTAGGCAACTCATCGAACAAGGAGAAAATCAAGAATTTTGTAGGGTCTGGCGGTGAAATTCTACACATTTCCCTGGCTGCATGGAGTCTTATGATGCCCAATATTGTTCTCGCATGCATCTCCCAAGCTTGCAATGGACAATACACCTCATTTTTTGATAGGAACTGATGCATCAGCATAACTTCCTTGATGAGTGCAAGCCAATGATCTCTCCTTGTGGAGCTTGTCATCTCTGGAAATTCTAGAACAATTGCATCTGGTCTTCAAAAAATGAAGAGAGAAAGTAGGTTATTCAAGAATATTATGTTTGTGTCTGGACTGTTAAATAGACAGTACCACTACTTAGAAGCTATTTATGAACCATAAAAACTTGAGGCAACTATTTTAAAGTCCATGGTGTTGGCCGAACCACCAAGAAGTTGATTTTTCAAATCAAACACAATGAATATAAAATTGTGGACAACAGAAAGGAGTAGCTAGGAGCTATCGTGTGACTGACAATTCAGGAGACTCGTAGCTTATAGCCTTGTCAAAAACTGGAGCACCCCAGGGACCAGTGGCAGCTGGCTTAATGATGTGTCTGACATCCTTTGAAAGATTAATCTTAACTGCATCTTTGTACGTTACTGTTCCAGAAGCCTCAAAGTAGAGCGCATAATTGGTCAATGTGAGCCTACCTAGATAATAAAGATACCTGAATTCCTAACTTGTTCCTCGAGATTGTGCAAACAAGAGTAAAGAAAATAAGATGGTACCAGGCCAACTTGTCCCTCCAATATGGCGCACTACTCTCTGTGAGCTTGCTGTTCCCTCCACATGCAATATAAATTCATCATCGCCAAACTCCACACCCTTTGGTGTAGCTTGTTTTTGTAATTGTTTTAGACGTCTGAAACATCATAAATAATTCACTGAAAAGCCTGTTAAAATACCCTTTTCTCTTGATAAACCATTGCTATCATCGGGATAAATTACATTGAACTTGAAGAATATAACTTGTGCAATTAAGCATAAACAGTGTCGTGTCGCATTTCTTGCAGTCTTTTATATCTCATTCAACTCCCAAATGAATTGTTTGATTTATTTGTTAGTTTGTGATAGTATCTGCAGGAAGAACATGCCAAGTGTATTTCATATATCCCTAAGCAACCTATTTCGGATGTATATTACATGTGAATACAAGAAAGGATATCATCTTAAAATTGAGCTTGTATTCATTACTTGTCAATTTCTTTCAAAAACCTGTCGTAGCCAGGATAAAACAACCGGTTGCCTGTAGGTATTGTTAGAGTTTCGAATGTAAATCTTCCATTAGCAATATCCGCAGCTAATGGAACCAATGTTGCTAACCACACATACGCATCTTCTCCCACGCTTGGCTCATCATTAACCTATCAACACAGCACGCTGGTTGTTAAATTGAACATAAATGATTAAACTCAAGTAACACACGGTATATCCCTTGATGTAAGTCTATAACTAAGTGTGAAAACATTCTGAGCAAGCAAATGCACCGTGACAATGCCTGTGCATAAAGAGCGAATATGAATTTCTTACTAAAAGTGGCATCAGGTCTGTGTAGAAAAGAGAGATCTCATCTTGTTCTTTGGGAAGTCGTGCAGGTATTTTCCTCTCTTCTTTTTCTTTCCCCACACACTCCTGCAAACCTCAAAACATACAAACGATCAGAGACGAGACAAAGGAAAAAATAAATGAAATCTTGAGATCTCTCTGGCCCACATTTTCTTCCCTAGACGACAACAGGTTGCAAGAGGAAACTTGTAGCCAAGCAAAGCATTTAGAAATAAAGCTGCAAGAAAAGCATTAAAGCACACACATCTAGAGTGAGGAACGTAGTTCAGTGAGATACATCTCCGTGCAGGTCCTCCAGCTTTGCTTTATCAATAAGTTTCCCTAATGGTCAATGGATCATGCAATTTCCTGGTTTGATTTTCTAGTCACATGTCCAATCAGGGGAGAGCTGTGTAATGATCCAGAATCATGTAGCAAAGAAAAGTTTTGCATACACCAATACCGCATTTATGTGTCGACATCAGCTATTATGTACAAAGTTTAAACCAGCTGGGTTGGCCACAAGTAAATTATCAAGTACAGGAAGGCACGCATATTCATAACTGCAGAAGAATTTTAGCTATGGGAGAAAGATGTCATTAAAGATCCTTTCTATTTAGTGGTCATGTATAACCATCCATTAGTGACGTTTTTCTTGTTAAAAGCTTGCTCATGAACTAGCTCGAATTGGACATAATTGAAGGAAATGATTGTACCATACGAGGCTGCTCATCTTGGGAGCTAGGCATCTCCCAGGCAAGCATTGCATCAAATGTAAACCGGCTGAATGATCCATCTGTAATTTTCTCCTCTATGTATTTACACTCTACATTAAGTGCCTTTGAGAAAACAAATTCCACAACTTTTCTTGAATAACCCCTTGTCTGATCCTCAGGCCTCCATCCTGCGTCAAACTCTTCCACCAATTTGTCCACGGATGTACCTAATTGTCTGTTGGAAATTACAATATATCAAGTAGCTATGCTGCAATTTGAATGGAAGAGAAAGACAATATGCATTCATCATTCGTCATCAAATATCGAACTTGTAAGTGCTATTTTCCCAGGGTGGCATAAGGCCAGATAATGAAAATGATAAATTCTATTTCCGATTAACAAGAAACAGATATTTGAAATATTGGAAGACAAGAAAAGAGCACTCTTAATGGCTGTCTTTTGAATCTTTTCCACGACTTGAATCCCATCCATGTACAAGAACAAAAACGAGGGAAAAAGTTTCACAGCCTAGAAGACGTAGACAGATAACCACATCAACATAAGCAAATTCAAGGGTGAGGAGATAGAGAGAGATTTACAAGGCACATCTATGAATCACGTCGATAGCAATGGAGGAGAGATGCTTCATATCTTGCAGTATGGCGAGAAAATGAGGGGAGAGAGATGTTAAAGGGCTTAACATGGCTATCAGATTACGGTTAAGAAGGGAAAGGAGACTCAGACACGTTCAGTTCTATGGCTGCCCCGTCGAGTTGGCCATGCACACTGTAGCTGCCACGCATTTCACCGCACTCTTTGCTTAGCCAACAAGACGTGTTATGCGTACTTGCTTTTTCTTCTTATACATAAAAAGACCGAAGAAGCCAAAGTATAAGATAAAAGCGTAGCTATAATCACAATTATCGTTGCTTTTTTATTAAGGCAACATAATTTATATTGTTACAAAAAGTGGCGGTGTTATAACTATAAGACAACACAATTTTTTGATTAAGTAATAAAATGAAAAATGTTGTTGTAAGTTTTGTCTAAGATAATACATTAATTAGTTTCAATTTGTAACAATAAAAACAACAATTTATTCTTTCATTTCTAATAACGTCAAACCAAACTCTTGTCATTATGAAAGCAACATCCATTTATACACTAACAGCAATATATAGATATAATTAATGTACATCTTAATTGTGTATGTACTATCAAAGGTAACCAAAAAACTTCTTTTATATATGATATATAGTCCATAAAAACTTAAAAAGTTCAACATTTAACATATCCAAATTACAAAAGCAAATTACATGTGCTTTTATTGTTATAAAATACAAAAGCGAATTCTACAATCCTCAACAATTGTAAAGAAAATTACATATGCTTCAACAACTCTTCATCAATTGTAGAATTCGAAGTCGGTGTCAGGTTTCTTCACATTAGCTCTGTAAACTTTCTCAAAGTCCTTTAGAAGGATAACGTATTTGTTCTTACGTACTGCATTCATTCCAGCTTCTTGATAGATAGTTATAATTTGTGAGCAAATATCCAGTTATGATGAGAACAAGATTCTATTTAATGTGAGATATTATGGAGGAAACATGTACATAATTTCATATAGAAGAACCCTTAAAAATACATATTCATTACATTTAACACAAGTGTTTAAGGACTTCTCATAGAAAACATGCAGGAATGATATTGCAAACTTCTAAAACTAGAATGAAAAATTCAAAACAATACAGTGAAAAAAGATCCAAAGTTAGGATTATGAAATAGTATAATAAGCATTCCAAACTAATTACACTTTCATTGACTAGTTGTCAGATACATTTAGAATCAAACCTGAGGACATCTAACTAAATTATACATAAGAAATAAAAAATCCTTAAATGAAAAAACAATTTAAAACCTAGTTTGAATTGTTCACCATGACATTTTTAGGCCAAAGAAAACCATTTCTTGCCATGTTCAAAACTGTCAAATGCAGATTCTTGAATTTCCTTTTCATGCATCCTATTCCACTCGATAACTTCATCCTAATATCTAAATAATATTGACGGGTTTTTCAAGTTTTAATACCCAATATTCCCTAGAATTTCCTGAACAAAAGCCCTAATAGTTAGACTCCTAGGCTGAATGATAATAAATTTAAATTGCTATCTATCACCTCTTGCAAAAGATCATATGGGCGCTTTAATCACCTGGTGAAACCAGATATGTTGACTAAATTATTGAGGATAAGGTAGGGAAATAAGGAAACACTTGAAAGGAATAATAAATATAAAGATCCAAAGTGCACATGGAAGCTAAGAATCACCAAAATGGTTGACAAGTTTAAACATGTCCCAGAATCTTGGGTTGGGAAGAATAACTTTGTAAGACAAATATCTTTTTGGTAGAGCAACCCCCTTTGCTCAAGATATAGTTCAAGAACTGAGGTTTGCTTCTTATTCTCTTCTATCTGAAAAGTAAGCATTCATTAAATATGATTAGATCATACAGTAGACAAAACAAGCACTAAAACCACATTAAACCATCATGTTCATCCATAATTATAGATACAACCATCATATTCTTCCAAAACTGTGCATAAAACCATGTTAAACCATCATGTTCTTCCAAAACTAAAACCTCCATATAAAGCTTTTCAAGTTTGGGGTCCAAATAATTAAGAGCACAAGTAAGCAAATATGTATAAAATTAAGGGGAAGAACAAAGAAAAGAAAAGTTACCTAAAACATTAAAAAAATAATGATTAGCGATGTTGAAATTAGTGTTGGTATCTGAGAACTTGTCCTCTAGAATGTCGTTGCTGACATAAAAAAGCAACAGAACAAGTTGTAAATCACAAGATCGCATAGAATCTCCACCCACATGATTCAAACAAAAATTATGCTTCTTTGAATCAAACAAAACTAAAAGAAAGCAAAGCAATGGTGAAATAGAGATATAGCATTCTAAATCTAATAAACCTAAAAAGTCATTTATCAATAGTTATGTATAAAAAATCCCAACCTTAGAAATATGGAACAATGATAGATTGAGGAAGGAGAGATACATCTCGATCGATTTTTCTTACCTTTGACTAGCTAGTTACAAGTGGAGATGATAATCATCTTTGGAATCTCCCAACCCTAATTACAAAAGAGTTTAAGCATCGATATGTAGGGGTCTTTTACCCCTTTTATAAATGTTAATGGATAAGATAACCTACAACATTTTCATTTCACTCTTCATTTTGATCCAAAATCTTTGGTTACTCTTGATACGTTGTCATCCAAGCTTATTTGATGGTCTTATCATTGTGTCGTCCAAGGTTTTTCTTGTTTCATTCACTCACTACATTATCGTTTTAACTTAGTTTTACTATATAAGAGTATGTTTATTTTCCAACGATTTACTGTTCTTCACTATTATTTAATACAATCAATTTTTAATTTTTTTTAAAATATGCCCTTTGTTGTGTTGTAGTTTCATGCCTCTTCTTGATCCAGAATTTTCATTTTCTTTTACGTTTATTAGTTTATTATGTCATCGTTTTGGCTTTCTTTTATTATAGGATAGTATTTATTCTGCAAATTATTTTCTATTAATTCTATTAATAAAATTTTAATTTTCAAAAAACAATAATTATGTACCACATGGAATAGTGAAAAGCAAAGAGGCTATATATTAAAATTACTTATGTATATTTTGAAGAAATTCTATCATATATTTTTATTTTACTAAATAAAAATAGGTGGGTAATTTAATTTTGGTATACATATTCTGAATATTCATTAATAAGTAGAGAAATTTTATATTTTGAATATACATTAATAAGTAGCTCTTTTAGCTACTTAACAATGTATAGGGATGAATGTCCTTAAAGATCATAAGTTCCTTAGTTTATGCAAGGGGCTTAACTCATGCCAATGATCAAATTAAAAGAGTGTGCTCTTCCCATCACTAGTGCTTCATTGCTTCTTAAACCCATTCTCTATTAGTAATGTTTGTATCAATGTCCATGACATATTTGTAGTGTCTTTAATGCACCAAATGCTCTCAACTTTTAAGTAGTAAAGATGGATCAATTTCAACCACAAGTCTTATATATCAACACATAGCTTCCATAGCCTCTTGGATAATACTACCTTGTTCATTACTTTGATAGAGGTCATTCCAAGGTTACTGTATTGCTTAGGTAAACAAATTGTGGACCATTTAATCTTTAGGATTCTTGTACTATTGTTTTCTCCATTCTATAGGAAATTCCTGAGTAGCTTATCAATTTCTTTCAATATCCCTTGAGGTAGAGCTTAGTGGGAGCACCAATATGTATACTTGCATAAGATAAAAATCACTAATTATAACCTACCCCTAAAGGAAAGAGACCTATTACACCAGTTGTTAATCTTCCTGTGAATAGATTCTAAAAGGGGATAGTAATCAAAGGATGTGAGCTTTCAAGTTATGATAGGATCACCAAGGTATTTAAAAGGAAAAGGAAGCTAGGTAAGTCTCATGGAATTAGCTAGGAAGCCTATTAGAGGGTTAACACTAGTAGCAATGTAAAAGGAGCTTTTAGAAGGAAAAAATGCCAATCTTAATAGGATTATAAAGAGGAAATAAAAATGTATATTGAAGTTATAGAGGTACTAGATAATAAGAGCTATCATCTGCAAAGAAGAGTTGAAAGATATCTTGTTTGTTATATCTTTAGCGAAATTTGAAACCTAGTTCATCATAGATTCTTTCCCTAGTAAGCTTGGTGAAAAATTCAATCCTTTGAATAGTTTTATAGGCTCTCCATTGACAAGGATAGAGTAGGAAGCTATTGTTATGCAACATTGGATCCATTTTACAAACCTCTTTAGGAATCCTACAACATATAAAGAGTTTATGATGAAATTATTATTGAGTGAATTAAATGTTTTAGTAAATTCAATTTTAAGTCAAAAATTTTGGTGGATCTATTGAAGTTGTAAGCCTTTAATATTTAGGCACTTTAAGTTGGGATGATTATCTCTACCAGATATTTCCTCATTATACTTACTATCAGCTTTGAGATGAACTTGTAATTAACATTACAATAAACAATAACCAATAAACTTATACTTATTAAAAAAATTTGCATTAAGAGATTTAGGGACCAAACAAATGTAGGTTCTATTCAATTCTCATTACGCTTGCTATCAGCTTTAAGATGACCTTGTAATTAACATTATAGTAATCAATAAATCTATACTTATTAAAAAAGTTTGCATTAAGACATTTAGGGATCAAATAATGTAGGTTCTATTCAATTTAGTAAAATTCTTCTTCTTTTAAAGAATTCCTACATTGTTTTTATTACCATCACTTGTTATATGCCATATTCTTTAGAAAAACCTCACATTGAACTTGATGGCCCTAGGGCATTTTCAGGGTGAAAGGAGAACAAGGTGTTATTGATCTTATCTCTAATGATTCCTTTATTAGTTCAGTATGGTATTGCTAGTTAATTAGCCATTGAGTGAATTCCTTAACTCTTTAGGAAGTGGCAAGGTTTTATGGTTAGTTCCTAGGAGCTTTTTAAAATGCTTATAGCAAGCTCCTTAAGCCCCTTTTAGTTGAAAGTGCTTTTGCCTTTAGTATCTTGTAAGGAAATGATTTTATTTCTATTCCTTCTTAACTGGATAGAGTTGTAATAGAATTTTATGCTCTTGTCACCATCCTTTAGACATAACATTCTGGATTTCTACCTCAATTATGAATTCAAGTTTTCAATATAAGTAATTTACCTGGACATTTCGATGGATTCTTTCTTTTGGAGAGCATGGCCATTTGGATTAAGCATTAAACTCTCTTGAAACCTAATGAATGTGTCAAGACCATCCTTTTCTCCATCTATATAGGATCAACATTATTCTTTTAGAGAAAAAAATTTCTTTAATTGATTTCAACTTTTATGCATGCTTAAATGCATGTGAGCACCTTGTTTCAATAATAATACCTTTTACACTTCCCTCCAACATTAGGATGGTTCACTAAATTGTCAAAGCCTAGAGGATAAAAGATTAGCAAAACACAATTCACCAAGTAAAAGTTAAGTTTCTTTTGTATAAACTAATCCCCTGATTATTTATTGCTCCATGTGAATAGATTAACAATGTATTTCAAGTTTATTAATCCTAAATAATTTTCTACTTAATGATTCCTTATTTTTAGAATTAGAGCCCCCTCTACTTCCTTACATTTACATTTACATAGAAGAAATGAAATAATTGCAGTCTCTTACCAAGATCTAGGGTGTGAGTGTGCTCCCACTAATAATACCAAATCATTCCCCAGTTGCTTTCTTTGGAATTCCCAATTTGAGGATATAATAGTGATTAAAGATGAAGATTAGGATTAAATTCTATTAAGCTCACACAAAAAAATTGAACTGAGCAAGACCATTTATTCAGGAAGAAAATGGATGAATCAAAATAGATTATAAATCTACTATTAAAGTGTGCATTATGATTACTAAGAATAGTCTAAACTTTGTTTAGGAACGAATGGCATTTTAAAGCCAATATCTTTCTATTTTATTTTTCATAAAACCGAAAATGAGGCTTCTTAAGGCCTAAGCAGTACTTAAAAGCTAATTTCTTAGAAAGGCTATTTAAGTCTCTTATATTCAAAACTAATAATTCTATTAAGAAGAAGTTCTATCTAGCTTTTCCTTTCTAGACTTTCTACCAAATTTAATCAAGTTAGTTCTAGGATTAACACGTAAGATACATTCCTTCTCCTTCTTATTTAGTGTGGGTGATGATTTTTTCTATAAGATGCAAGTTTTTATCTAAGTAGGGTCAGTTTGAATTGTTTTATTTAGGAGCGCCATTTATTCTATAGTTGAAGGTGAGTTGGTTGAGGCCTCATTTGCTTTAATTGCTATTTCTTTACCATTTCCTCCTAATATCAAGTGATTATCACTCTCTATAATGGTTTAGGTTATGTATATTGCCTAAGGGTGCAAATATTTTCATCATTTATGATATTTGTTTAAGGAACATCTATTACTAAGGAATACTTATAACCATCATCTGTTCCAAAATACCATCCTTATTTATGTTTATTACCTATTTATATTTAGGCATCTAGGCTGTTTTTTTTTTATCTTTCTTCATTGGTTTCTATATATATGTAACTTTGTTAAAGTCTTTAACGATCACTTCTGCCTTGTTCGGTTTCATTATCCTTATTAGATCTTGAAATTTCCTATTAAAATATGTTTCAATACATATCTAAGTAAAACAAATTCTTTTGAGTCAGGTTGTGCTCTTGTTTAGACTTATTAGCCTACCTAACGTGCTTTCTATATGAATAAGTCCATTTGAGGACCAATATTCTAGGGTGACACTATATAAATTGACCTATATCATAATAATTTTCAACTTAGATTTGTCTAAAGTAATATTTGGACTATATTTCTTGATGAATAAAGGTTGTCCCCGAATGTGCCAAGGTCACAAATTGATTATCTTTTGAGCTTTATCCTCTAATAAAGATTTTAAGAAGAATAATTTATCTTCATTGCCCATTATATTCTCCAAGCCAAAACATTTTCGAGAATGTTTATCAACTGTTGAATTAAAGGAAAATTTGGCCCTTTTTTTCCAAAATGCATCTCAGTAGCGAAACACCCCACTTCTTTGCTCCACTTTGGAGTATTTCCAATATGGGTGAGATGGAATCTTCTAGCTTCAAAGTTACTATATATCAAAGGGTTCTAAAACCAGGAGGGTCATAAACTACTTTACTCCACAAAATCCTTTAAATGTCCGTCTCTACAATATCCTGCTTACTAGTTAAGGTAGATTTATGAAGGGAGTAAGGTGCCAAGGTTGGAGGCAAATTGGGTGGTGAGCATATAGACTCATTCTATTCAGTGAAGGTTAAGTTTGTAGCCTCCAAACCTTTAATGGTAAAAAAAAGACCAAGTAAAATGAGGTAAGATTAATTGACGTTAGGCGGGTGGCTAAAAACGAAAATGAAAAATAATGAACTAGGAAAGTTAATGAGCACAATTTAGTGAGAAGTGAGAGATTCTCTCACTAAATGATTAATTTGACTAAAAAGTTGCATTTTCCCTTAGTAATTAACATATTTAAAATATTTATAAAATATGCATTTGGAGGTTTTTAACATTAATATTAACTTTTTATGAGTGAAAAATATTTTTATATTTGAAAATTAAATAAAAATGAATAGTAGTAAACATTCTTAAAACGTTTAGGGTGGTTTATTTTAAATGCTTCAAAATTTTAAGTTTTAATTTGTCATCAGAAGCAAAAATTAGGGTCATTTTCATCTTTTTTGCTTACACTACTAATAAGACATGCCACATCATTTGTACTAAACCAAAGATAAGTTTTGTACTCATCTTCTCGTTTTGTCCTAGTAAATAACAATAATATCTCCCTTTAAGGAACCTTGTCCACAAGGTCCAAATGTGGGTAACACTCCTATAGATTGAACAAGAACATCCAAGTGGCTTGATGATCCAAACTTGACCATTTCACTCACATTTGTGTTGCGGGTTTATGGTGTGTCCTAATTGGTTATAGGCACTCTTTCTTTTACACTTAGTTCAAGTGGAAGTATAGGAGAAGAATCACTAGTGGAAGCCTTGTGTTTCTTCAACTGTGACATATGAAAAATATTATTTGTGTTTCTTCAACTGTGACATATAAAAAATATTATGTATAAGTGCTTCCAGAGGAAATTTCAACTTGTAAACAACATGCTCAACTTTATCAATGATTTTAAATACTCCATAGAACCTAGGAGATAGCTTCTAGTTAGTCATGTTAGCTAAAGTTCCTTGCCTATATGGATGAAGATTGACAAACACTGTGTCCCCTATATGAAATGACATGGTATTGATGGAAGAATGGTGGGTTGTGTTATACCACCATTAAGCTAATGGAAGTTATTGGATACATTTGCTTGAATAGTAATTTATCATGCACCTTAGGTAAATTTCCAAAGAGCAAGTAAGGTGTTCTACTTAGCCATCCATTTGAGGATGGTACGCTGAGGAAAATTGTAATCCTAACCCCTATAATTTAAAGAATCCTTATCAAATTGACTTAGAAACACTACTTCTTTATCATTTAATATGGTCTTAAGCATACCATGTACTTTAAACATATCAAAAAGAAAGACATTGGCCAAAAAATCTACGGTATAAGGATGTTTTAGTGTTAAGAAATGGCCAAATTTACTTAACATGTCAATATCTACCAAGATTACTAAGTATTGATTAGAAATTAGAAGCCATTTATTGAAATCCATATGGATGTATGTCCAACCTCCTTTAGAAATGAGTAATGGTTATAACAAACCATCTTGTATAGTAGTTTTATACTTATCAAGCTAATAGACCTAACAACTTCAAACAGAGATTTTGACATCCTTTTGAATGCCCTTCTAATGGAACAAAAATTGCAATTTCTTGGTAGTAGATGATCTCCCATGCATTATAGACACAATTAGGATTCTTAGTTTAGTATAATAACTAGCCACCACTCTCCCTGTCTAACTCAAGATTCTATTATTTGTTGATAAAACTTAATGATAAGTTTTCTGCAACTAATTTCTTTTTTAGGTCATTGATAGTATGATCCTCTTCTCAACTTCTTATTATTGATAAGTGTAAATTTTCAAGTGTTTATTAGATGATTATCATTTGCATAGTCTTAGAATTATGTTATTCTTAATGTTTGTACGTATTCTAAGTGATTTTTTGGTTTAGAGAAAGAATTGGATCTTAATTTTATATTTCATGAGGTGTTTGATGTGTTTATGAGTTTTGGAAATTAGATAATTGAAGAATAAGGAAGATTTGAAACAAAGAAGGGATACACGGTCTATCTATGGCTATGTCGACCTTTTAATCCATGCAAAATCACGAATTATGGAGATTTTGAGTTATACACGGCCATGTATCTCCCAAACAGTAATTCCAGCAAATTCCAACTTTTTTAGCACTAGAGTTGTTTTGGTCATTTAACATTTTGGGGCTATTTTTGGAACCAAATTAAGTGAGAAACCTATAAAGAACCTTAGAAGACTCACCCTATTTAATAATATGAAATACATGCAAAAAAAGTAGTAGCCATACATTAAGTTGAATTAAAATGAAGAGATCAAGAAGAACATCCAGAAAATTCCAACATTCCAAATCGGGGCATTAAATACTTTTTTCTCTTTCTTTTATTTTCTTTCATTATACTTCATATGTAGTCTGATTTTCTTAATGTTTATCATGTTTATGAGTTTCCAGTTCCCTATTAGAAATTATTTTGGATTTATTTTGTGAATTTAATTCTTGTTCATTTCAATAAATATTTTGATGTTTGTGATAATTGTGTATGCTTATACTTGACGATAAATCGAGAGAGTGGGTCAAAAGTAATTAAATTAGATTTTACAATGAGATTTGGCAATTTAATAATCCTTTATATATCAAACGAACAATCATTTGAAGAGAGATCTTGATTGAGAACTTAATTATCTACTACATAGCTTCAGATCTAATTAAAAACATTAGGAAAAATTTTGTGAATTGAGAGGTTACAAATCTAGAAATTTCAAATTCAATTAGGGTTAATTGATTTGTTCATGAGAGAGAGTAATTAATACCTTAGAAAATCTAAGATCAAACATATAAATTGATTTGACAAGACTAAAGGAACAGAATAGGAAAAGAATAGTTCTTACATATTTAATATTGATCAATCTGAATTTTATTAGTAAATTAACTGTTTAATTTACTTTTTTGTTTTACTTTATATTATATATTTTTATTCAATTAAGTTTCGTATTTCCTTAAACAAAGTTAATGTTTAGATTGTTGGCTATTGCATAATCCTCTTGGGAATGATAACTTTTGATACTAAAAGATACAATTCGTATACTTGCGGTATATTGAGAGGCCGATTGACCAAGTCGGCTCATTTCTTGCCAGTGCGAGAGAACAATACTCTTGATCAGTTGGCCCAGAGGTATGTGGCAGAGATTGTGCGACTGCATGGGGTCCCAGTGTCTATAGTGTCTGATAGGGATCCCAGATTTACTTCGAGGTTCTGGAGGAGCCTGCAGTCAGCGTTGGGTTCGAAGTTGAACTTTAGTACAGCGTTTCATCCTCAGACAGATGGGCAGAGTGAGAGGAC
>JANPWT010000006.1:18063086-18073876 GCA_024678245.1 Erythroxylum densum | reverse complement strand
CAACAGAGTGACAGAGACGGAGAAGAGTGTGACCGGATGAAGTTATGGTATCACACTCATTATGATGAAAGAAAAGATCAATGGACAACTCCTGAATGCAAAGAAAAATGGGTGAGTACATAGTTTATTTATAAATATTTCTTAAATCACATTGTGTATGTAATTAATTCTTTACTTTTTCAGGACTTAATGTGTCACGAATTGACACATTCAACTGAACAAGGTCATCCGATGACAGTGGATGAAGTGTGCGACAAAGTCCTAGGCACCAGAACAGATTACATTGTTGGCATGGGAATGGGGCCTCGACCACAAGGGAAGACTTCAGTCAGAAAGAGACTTCGAGACGAATTAGCGGAGTCCAAGAAGGTTAATGAGGGCTTACAGTCTAAAGTCGATGAATTGACCAAAAAATTTGAAGAAATGCAGGATAAATTAACTACTGAAGTCGAGCAACAAAAAAAGGTTTTGGAACTCATATGTTCTACACATAATATTCGCGTTGATTAGACAAGTACTCATACTGATATATTAGACACTTATGACATATTGTTCATATTAATTACTATATTATGACATCTTTGGGATTTTAAATTATATAATTCATTGTCTACATGTATTAAATTCTTGTTATACATTATTTAATCATTCGCAAATCCATGATGTACTCAACAAATTGATAAATTACTAAGTCAAAATTTCAATTTATAATATTAAATATTTATTAAATAAATCAGATTTAATATTTTCCCCACTTATTAATTATTCAATCACAATAATAATTCCATTAAATTTCAATTTTAAAATCATATTCGGATTCGAATAAAAATTCAATTTTAATTTTAATAATTCTCACTATTATGAATAATTTCGGATGTGTCATTGAAATTTAATTATATAAATTTAAATTTTATTAAAATAAACTTTTTTAATATATTTAAAAATAAATTTAAACAATTTATCATCTGCGACGTTTAATCCCAAACATCGCAGATTTCCATTATTCAATGACGTCTAATAAACGTCACAGAAACTATATTGTTTTCACGACGTTTAATTCCCTCGTCGCCCATTCCCCTACGCTTTCACGACGTTTTCCAAAACGTCAAAAAATAGCCTAGGCTTCCTTGACATTTTCTTCTAAACGTCGAGAAAAACGTTTCCTTACTCCCCCTTCAACGACGTTTGTGGCGACGTTTTCATAAGCGTCAAGATTAACAATCAACGACGTTTTTCTAACATTTGCGACATTTTTTAAACGTCGCAAAATGGGTATTTTTCTTGTATTGATCTTAAAGATCTTGAGCTCATAAAAAACTTTAGACTTTTCTTTAAGCAAGAACACATAAATTGTAACGGGAATAATCATCTATAAATGTTAGAAAATGTTTAGACTTACATAATATAGCTACATAAGGTCTACTGATATCTGTATATATAAGATCTAATAAGCCATAAGCATAAGTTGATCCCCTTTTCCTTACTTTAGTCAACTTACCCCTATACAAGTCAACAACTGTTTCCATATCATCGAAATCCAAAGTTGTGAAAATGTTATCCTCAATCAAGCTCTAAACTTTATCTCTAGTAATGTGGATTAACCTTTATATCACAACATGTACGATTTTCCTTTTATAAAGGCTTTATTTTTAATGACTTGTTTGATAGGATACAAACAAGCATATATCTTTTCCAAGGTAAGACACATTGTATACAAACCATATGACTAGAAAGTTATATCAATATGTTTTATATTAAACGATAACCATACAATAAAACCATTAATTACAAAAAGTTAACTTTTTTTGTCCAAAATTGATATAAAGATCAACTATAAAATGTGTCATGTAAAACTAAAATAAACATTGTATAAAGGTTTAAACATACATTCCAATAGATATGTCATTCACTTATTCATTGTTGACAACCATTAGCTTCTCATCCTTTAGTTGGCTTTCTCTTATATATAAATCTCTGCATTGTGGAGGCAACTCAATTAGATGCTCCACTATCTATCCACCAAAAGCTAGATTTGACTATAGCATAATTGGATTCATGAATTGATAAGCCAATGAGTTACTTAATGGTTTCTGTCTTTTCTTCCAGGTTGTATAATGTTGGCTTCTTTATGCCCTTTCCTCTTTAACTTCTTGCAGACCCTTAGCAACACTAGATTGACCAGCATTAGTATGTGGAGAAGATATAGACTTTCTACCTTTGAACTTATTTAACTTTACCTTTACCTTCCTTTTGGTTGCTTCAAGGGTTGTAGGAGAAACATTCTTGAGTTTCTCCTCTCAGCAACACAATGGGTAATCAAGTAAATTGAAGTCTCATTCCTTATCCAACGAGTAATATGTAGTCACTAAGTTACTAAACTCTAGAGGGAGTATACTCAAAGTCTAGTGAACTATACAGACATCAGGAAGAAGAATATTTAGTATCTTCAGTCTACTATAGAGATGGGTCATTTTTTATATGTACTCCATCACTCCCCCTTCTCTAATGTATCTCATGGAGAATAATTCTTTCATTAAGGCACTTATCACAGCATTAGATGAAACCGTGTACCTTTGGTAGACATTATCAGGAAAGTACTTCGCTATGTCTATCTTCAAAAGTCCACATAGTAGATGGTCAGGTATCAATCTCTTAATAGTCATGTAACATAATCTATTTGACCAATCCAATACTGTATAGACTGCTTTATCTATGTTCGAGTTACTAGATGTAGGTGGAGATGGCTTATCCGTATGTATGGCTATATCAATATTTTCCATCTCTACAACATCAATACATCCTTTATCCACTTCTTTGAATTGACGCCAGTAAACGTTTCAATAATAACGCCGCGATTGTTGACCGAAATGGTGACTACAAAATGACAATGCAAAGATCAACACAAATGTAGGATAACAACGATACTCAACGCCCAAATAATTTTTATACCGAGAACTTGATTACACATATTATGAAACATCTGTGGCTGAATACATAATATATGCAATTAGACCTCTACATAAAAGCAATCAGAGTACACCATCAATTGTTATGACACCAGCACCTATGGGCAAATAGATCATTTAAACAACAACTCTCCTCTATCTTATGCCTTTATGCTCATCTTAAAATCCCATGTAAGGTGAACACTTGTGAGCAGAATAACCAAACATGATATCAAAGACATCCCTTAACATGCAAGCGAAACAATCCAAATACTGACTTGAAAGGCCACTTTAGTGGCTACTTTCTCATTAGTATTTAAAAGGTTCATAAACACAAGATATGCATCTTTATGTTATCCTCACATTCTTTATGGGCATATAGTTTGTGACAATGTACTATCAATAAATGCAAAATCTAATTATCACATACTAATGTTGAAACATTGTTAGTAAATTTTATTTGAGACTTTTATGGCAAAATTTCTCACTCAAAATGATTATTGTGCATTACCAAACATTGAACCTACCACACGAGATACAAAAACCTCAAGTATCTCCCTTATGTCAAGTTTGTAGTCACTCAAATTGGCTTTAGAATGCCTTATTCCCTTTTTTCTTAGTTAAACTTTATTTATTACTAATGTAATAAATCCATAAAAATGAAAAAAAAACTCACTTTATGAATTCCTTGAACTCGAAAAATGACCTCAAATGACTTGGGGTACAATTACAGAAATTCTGAAATTTTTGGGTTTTTTGTTGTTGACGTCAACGTCACTGTGCGCAGACATTAGTAGTTACTATAGCATTGACGTCAACATGACGTCATTGTGATATTGAGGTGTGTGTGTGAATGGAGGGCGTGTGCACTACATGCACTAGCGCTTGATGCATCTTTAGTGGCATCAGGCACGTGTGCTGCATGCACCACACGCACAACGACTCGCTTAACCACTGAGCGGCGTGTGTGACGCATGCACCTTACGCTCAAATGTGTCTATCCTGTCTTACGCATAGGATACACATCCTCATCGGCACATGTGATCCATATGCCTATCCCGATGCCACCACTCGAATTTTAGTTCGAGTGTGGCACTTATGTAACACGCGTCACACGTGTCCTAAACATGGCGGCCCACGCATTAACAAGTACTCACCTCGCCCGATTACTGTTCACTATAAGCATTCAACGGTCTCCATGACCTACGAAGTTTTGGGCAATTTTTGGTGAGTTTCAAGCCAGTTTTTTGCATCCTATAGCTCGTGTTCAACCCATTTTTTCATGCTAGACACTTGCACCCCACTTTCAAGCATCCATACGCATGAAAAATCGAAAACCTCTGAAACTCTTATGGATAAAAATCGAAAATTGTTTGTTCTTAACTACCTGATCGCATAACTGCTTTGATATCACATGTAACACATAGCATGACCTTAGTACATGTCCCAGATCATTCGTGAAAAGGAACGAAAATACCTGTTTTTGGTTCCTTCACACGTTCAAAGGTGCTTTCTGAGGCTAAAAGAAGCTCCGATCAACCAGGACCTTCACGAGAACTCCTCATCAGGACGTGGTTAGTGCCTTTCTACAATTTTCTTAAAACATATGCACTTTGAACGGATCAGAGAATCTAGATACTCATGAATTACTTAAGCAATTATAGGAGACTTTAACCTTTATATATAGTTTTCATATCGAGCTTTTCTATTATAAGTTTGATATGGGTTCAATTTACGTTGATTAGGGTCTATTTTCTTTCTAAATTTTGGCTTATTAATCTAAATCCTTTGTTAAACTACGTTTTTATCTTTATCCAAATGTCTATTTTCTTTCTAAATTTTGGCTTATTAATCTAAATCCTTTGTTAAACTACGTTTTTATCTTTATCCAAATTAAATACGATTGGCGTAACCAATAAAGTTATTAAAACTGTTAAAATATAATTGATTGGTGTCTGCCAAATGGGAAAATATCTGACACGAAACGCATAAATGTCTTTGCATCTTGTGTCATCTTTCGATGAAGTCAATTCTTGTATAATTCTTCTCAGTTCATGGTTGAGATGTGTACAATGTTCTGTTAGTTTCCTCTAGAACTAGAGACAATTGTTTATGTTTCTTGATTGCATCAAATCGACCGATGTTTATGCTGAACATTCGGAAATCTTAGTGATGGTTGTCTTCTTTTCTTTACTTCTTCATTGCCAAGGCTGTAGGTCTCTGGATTGAACTATCCAGTAAGATTGCTTCTTCGATGCAATTATATTGACAAAAGTTCCATAATATTCAAAATCTGGAAGTTACTGGGATCATCTGATTTGGATGCCAATTTTGATTCATCGTCATATTATCGTTTTAATCCTTTTTGTGTAAATATGCTGATTTGCAACTTGACATTCAACTTTCTCCTGTATGTAACTGAGCCTTCGCAAGATGCAAAGCTTGATGGTGCCAGTTTAGTTGGAGCGATGCGATTCCGCTTATCATTTTGTCGTAACCAACGGTGATAGGTGATTCAAAGCATGTCGGCAAAGGAATTATAACCGTCCACGTGTCAGTCGAATAGCAGAAAAAGAAAATAAAGAAAGATAAAGCATCTGAATGTTATCCATCCAAGTGTCAGCTGAAAAACGGAGGAACATTAAGAAGATAGAAGGGAAGAGATGCTTTGGTCGGTTTGGGTGGGGACGTGGATGACAAAATCAAAAGGAGATGAGCTGGGAGTGGGAGAACAAATTCATCAAAATCACCTAATAATATACAGGTGGTCGGCTTTCAAATGTTTCGTATTTTTATCCCAAAACGACGCCATTATATTAAAATTGGAACAGGGTAATTGACCGTGATATGGGTTTACGTGCTGGGTTTCACGAGTTTTCGCATTCATATCCTGATCTCATACCAGAAAAGCAAGTTTTTCTTTATTAATACGTTATCCATGTCAACACGCGTACAAAGTTTAAATGATGGGGACCATGACTCCCAATTGCTATAAATTAGGGATACTAAGCCAACTCCCGTGTCAGCACAACAAACGCATAAGAAAAAGATCGGCTCAAACAAATCAATACAACATAATCAACTATGTCAGGTATCATGCACAAGATTGAGGAGACCCTCCACATGGGAGGCCACAAGGAAGAGCACAAGGAACATGGTCAAGTCCATCACAAGGAAGAGCACAAGGAACACGGTCAAGTCCATCACAAGGAAGAGCACAAGGGAGAGGGAGAGCATGGTCATGGCGACCACAAGAAGGAAGGGATGGTGGACAAGATCAAAGACAAGATCCACGGTGATGGTGAGCATGGTCATGATGGTCGCGAGAAAAAGAAGAAGGAGAAAAAGAAGCATGAGCACGGCCATGACCATGACCACAGCAGCAGCAGTGACAGTGATTAGATCGGATCTCTTACCGCCTCATCTATCTTCTGCCTACCTATAGAAGTCGTCATGTCCCTTTGTGTTTAATGCTACCAAAAATTTAAAAAAAAAAGTTGGAAACACAAAAGAACGATGTTTCTTTTGTATGTGATAGCCTTAGTATGTTTAATATGAAGGTTTGAAGAGGATGATGATAATAAATATATCTTTTTATCCTGTGTGCTTATTGTTTGAATGTCGTCTCCCCCAGTTTTGTTGTTAGTTTATTCAATCTATAACGTATTTAATGTCAAAAAAAGGGAGAAACTAAGCCCCTGAAAGATTTCAGATTAATATAGTTTATTAGCAGTGGTTTGCTGTTGCTGAATTTCTTTTTTTGATCGTTCATTCTTACTATTCAAGCCAATTAATTAATATTCTTATCGGTTAATGAGCAGATTTAAGTGTACTGTGCTCCTGAAGAAAAATGTGTACAAACAAATGCTCATGCATCCACACAAATGCCAATGACTTTCAAACCAGACGGGACAAATGGGAATTATAATTGAGTAAATACTGACGATCTGGGAGTCGATTCAAACCTTAATTATATCTTTTTCACAGTAGGACCTGCTTATTTATCTTCAATGTCTCCTCCATAGGAGCTGTCAATTTCATCTCAATAACTGTTCATTAGAATAGTCCTGCTGCAATAAGTTTTTGGTCACTTTTTCTTACCTGCTTCCCTCGTTTTCTTCGCCATCTGATCGCTTCTTCTTTTCATTAAACTAGATCCCGTTGAAATAGATTAAAATGTTCTGTCCTACTCCTACCACAAAACATGAAGAAATGAAAACAAAAGGGAATATGAAAGATGTTATAAGCTATACAAATCTTACAGTTCGTTTTAGTTCTTTAAAGAAATTTTCATAGACTAGTTAAACGTCGAGGAATTCCATGCTATTTTTTAAAAAATAATATTTTAAAATTAAAAATATAAAATAATATTTTTTTAATTGAATCCGAATTTGAGATAATTTAGGCTCAATCTTAATCTTATTTGAGACTCAACAAAATTAAGAAATTATTGAATGTAGGCCCTGTACCAGACAAGTCATATGGCTTCTCATATATTTTTATAAAAATAGAAAGTTAATTAATTTTCTCGTACCAAATTAAAGATGGGACCAAATAACATACAAATGCGCATAATAACAATACTAAAGAGGACAACTAGGGATGGATCAATTGGTCCAGATTTCTCACTTAAGTCTCTCCTCTCAAAAGAGGTCTTGAGTTCAAGTCATGCTAAAAGAGGGGAATTAGGCATGTTCCTATTGACGATCCTCTCACCCCTTAGGTAAAGTTTCTTAATCAGATCAATTACGGACGTCTCGCTTCCAGCGATAGTGTGAGAGTTGGAGCTGTTAGGGAACCTGGGGGCTGATAAGAACCTGATGCCGAGCACTACGTAGGAACCTGAGAGATCTTGAGGTTCCAGATTTACATCCTCTAGACTCTTAAGGTAGGGTCGTAGGAGCTTAGGATTAGTCTGACTAAGCTAGGTTACCTAATGTAAAAATTAAAAAAAGGATTTTAATTTTATCTAACAAAATGTACATCATGTGTCTTTGACAGAGTGACTGGGAGAGACTCTAAAAAAAACTTCCCGTTCCCCGAGGTGAAGAATTTAAGTTTCGAAATTGATCTTTTCAAGATTTTTGGATTCATTGATTGGGGTGGAGACATGTAAATTTATCAGTATTAATTAAATAGATTTTGTCATTTAATTTTGAGTCAACAACTTATTAAATGATTTATCTAAAATATTTTATTTGAGATTTAATATATACACTAGAAAATTTATCTAGAAGTAAAAAATATTAATTTCTTTATTATAAAATATACTATTGGAGAAATCATAAATAAAATTCCTTAATTTTCCTAAAAATGTTATTTTACCTTATTCTCTTAATAATTTTCAACATTATTTACTAGAACTAACATAAGTATTTACTTTAAATTTTCATGAATATCTCACTAAATGAAAGATCTTACTTAAATAATGCAAAACGAGGCAGAAGTAAATACAAAATATAACATCCTATCATAATAAACCTTTTGCATATTCTTTTCTTCTATGGTTAATAATAGGAAAAAAGGTAAAAAAACATGATCTTACTATTTTATGTTAAAATATAAGTTAGACCATAAAACTTTAAAATATTTAAAATGAACACTTATGTTTATAAAACTTTTAAAATAAACATGAAATAGTTTTTTATCTTTTATGTATCATGTTAATATTAGCGTGACATAAATTTATTATTTTTATTAGACAAGTGATCCCATTATATCATACATATGCAATGTGATAAGTCGGCATGTTATATTTAAATTAAATTAATTTAAATTATTTAGTTTAATTATATATAATGTTTATCAAATTCTAACTATTGCAACTAATTGTTAACATTTTGATTAACCATTGCCATAAAGAAATTAGTTTACTTATGCACAATTATTGGGGGATCTATATATCATTAGGTTTGGGAGAGGCCTAAGTTTCAAAATCTATGAAGTTGTTAAGTGATGACGATATGGATGGAGAAAAGCTTTTGAATAATTAGGAGTTTTTAGGTTAAAAAACTTTGATTAGGGTATAATCAAATTGCTAATGTTAAATTATGTTAACTAGTTTTATTTAAGATTTACTAAAAATAAAACAAAATTAAGAAAATGAAGTGAAATCAATTTAAGTTTAATATAATATGTATGTTCTACTTTATCTCGTGATATACAAATAATATAATAGGATCTACTTACCTAATAAAAAAAATTATATCAATAATGACATGACATGTAATGGAAGCAGACTTAACTTTCTTTAAATTTTTATCTATTTAAGTTTTATTTTGAACATTTTATAAATGTTAATGATCACTTTGAATGCTTTTAAATGTTATGGTTTAATTTGTAATTTGGTAAACATGTTAAGGTTAAAATATCACCTTTTTTCTAATTGACTTTTAACCTTAATGGTTGGGATATATGATTATGAAGTTTCTTTAGTGACATACAGAGTTTTAGAGTGAGAAAACCACATCTTAATATATATGGAATATATTTCCGAGGCCAAAGCTAAATGATACGGCTCATTGGGTCAATAATCTTTAAATATTGCATGATATGGAGATAAGTGATGTTATCTCACATATCCACTAATTTCTATAAAAGGAATCATTATTTCCAAGAAGGAGGTCACTACACTTTATCTTTCTAAACACATTATATTCCTTCTCACTTTTATTGATTTGATTGTGGGAATACAAACTTCAAAAAGAGATGCCTACTTTTATAGGTAATTGCTAAGAATCTTTGAAAAATATTTACCCTAGGAGTGGTCGAGTTGGTGGAGTGGGAAGTATAGGATCAAAAAGTCTTGTGTTCGAATCTCTCTACCTACGCTCTCTCAATCGAGCATGTCGTATAAGACTTGTTTAGTACAGAGTACTCGATTGATGTAATTTGCAAACTATTGCGTCAATCTGAAGATTTACTCAATACACATAAGAATATAGCAGCTACAGGTTCCTTCGTCTAAAAAAAAAGATAACCGAAATATCATACCTCCAAGCTTAGACCTAAACCCAAAATTTCTAGATAGCTATAAATTCATAATTTTTATTTGATGTTCACCTTAAGATCATGATTAGTTAATCTTAATAAGCATGTAATTAGCATCATAGACCTATAATTACTTATCACGAACCTATAACCCATGATGTCAACTCTAAACTACTTTATATTACCCAATAGAAGAAATTGACACCAGAAGCAATATAGTAAAGCAGACTCTTACGCTGCATTTGGTTACTACTATCTCTAATATGCAGAAACAGAACGAGATAAAAATTTAGAGACATAATAGAACAAAAATTGGAGACAGTGAGGTGTTTAGTTGTGATGGATATAACAGAAAAAAAACTATTTCCATCTTGAGGACAGAAATGTGTTTAATTGCACTGGGCAAAACATAAAAATAATGTCAATGACAAAAATGCCCTGCAGTATAATATGATTGGAAAGATATAATTCATTGATTATTTTAAAACGAATAATTTGTATTAGTAAAAAGGTTAACAAATAATAATAATAACAATAACAATAAGAAATTAATTCGTATAATAATAATAATAAATAATAGAAGAAGAAGAGGAAGAAAATTAATAATAATGAGGAATTTAATAATCACAATAATAATAAGAAAATTAATTATGAATAATAATGATTATAAAACTAATAATAAGAAAATTAATTTTTTATAATAATAATAATAACAATAATAATAATAATAAGTACAAAATTTATAATAATAATTAATAATAACAGCAATAGCTATAATTAATAGTAGTAGTAGTAGTAGTAGTAGTAGTAGTAGTAGTAGTAGTAGTAGTAGTAGTAGTAGTAGTAGTAGTAGTA
>JANPWT010000006.1:17908317-17919421 GCA_024678245.1 Erythroxylum densum | reverse complement strand
GATTCCGGACGGGGAGTCCGATGATTCTGGTTATTGTGTGAGAAATATAGAAGTGTATTTTGAACACTTTGCAGGTTTGGGTTAGTTAGAATGCAGCCGTTATGCTGCCGAAATTTTTGGTAAAATGGGTATGAAAACGAGAATTGAGATTCAAATGAGTGTATAAGAAAATGATTATGAATTGAGAAATTGATTGAGGAAGAAGAAAGAAAAGAAAAAGAAAAATTTATATCGGATTTTCCAGATCGGATGGTCTAGGTTTCCAACGCGATCATGTTCTCTAAGATATTTGTTCATGGATGTCGGAAATCGGTTTCGATTCTATTTGTATTCGATTAGTTGCTTCCGCATTTTGTTATTGATTCGCCTTCGGATTCAATTTATCCTATTTGAATCCGCTTTGTTTCCTTCGTTTTTCGGTTGGGATTCGGTTTTCGGATCGGGTCCCAACAATTGAAGTGTTATAGGTATGTGAATGTGTTTGTTTATGCTGGGATTTTGGACAGGAGGTCCGATGAATTGTATTGTTGGAATTGAGATATTGAAGTGCTTATTGTGTGTGAATTGTGGATATGGATTTGTGTGATTGTTTTTATGGCAAAAGAAATAGAATAATAAGATTTTTGCTCAACATGATGGGATATGATTGTATAAGAAAAATATTATGAATTTCAATTTAGGATGATTTTTCCAAAAGAGAAATTATATTGTTTTGATTTGTATAAGATTGAATAAAGATGAATAAAATGAAAGAAAACAAATTTATACCGGTTTCGGATTGGTTTAGTCTTACGGTTTCTAACCCGCATTTTTCTAAAGTATACGTTCACGGATGTCGAAAAATTTGTTTCAGTTCGATTGAATTGATTGTGTGATTCATTTTCGATTCTTTCACCTTTGATCCAATTTGCTTTCTTTGACTTTCGCCACATGTTTCCGCTTAGGATTCTTTCGCTTTTGTTTTGTCCATTCATTTGTTTCGCTTTGGATTTTTGTTTCGCCATTTGTTTTGGGCCACTTTCGGTTTTGAAATCCATTTGATTCGCTTCTATCGTTTTGGTTCCATTCCGTTTTTCATTTTTCCGATTGGGGTCCGGTTCCGAAATCGGGTACCAACATAACCATTCGTTTTAACTAACATCTGTGCAATATACATGCATAGGTGTGAGTTACTCTCACGACCATACAATGTTAACTCACAGATGTGACACATAATCAAACCTATGAATGCCCTATGCCCCACTATAAGAGGGACATTTCACCCCATCTAACCTTACATCTTTAATATAAGCCGAGACGTGTGGTGGTAAGGGTTTGGATGAAAGTTTTGGAGTGTTTTCAAGATAAAGATTTAGGAGCCTTCGGGAGAGAAGAGAGTGCAATTAAACTCTCACATATAGAGAGACCCATGAGGGGTAGCTTTCTTGGTGCTGGTTTGAAGGTGCATTCGACACCGATGACATGGTTAGGTGTATTTCTCCTTGTATTTGTTGTTCTTTCTCTCTTAGGAATTGATTATGTTATCTTGTGTTTATTGAATTGGGTATTTTGTAAGAATAATTTAATGCTCTATTTGATTATTCTTACAAATGATTACTCGTTGCCAAAATTGAATACAATATAATCATTATGTTTCTGATTCATTTGTGGCAACTAATAGTTGGCAATCATTAGGGATAACATAACATAGGTTAAATAATCCACGCTTGTGTGATTATTGCTTAGATTGGTCTATTTTTATCATTCATAAGGCAGCTGTCTGATTAAATCTAAAGAGCATCTCCTAGGTTATTCAATAGCTAAGGTTAATTAACAAGCTCTTCTTAATGAACTATGACCTAAGAAAAAACCTTGATTAATAGAGCTTGTTGTTAATCTACGACCAATAGTTCAAAGAGAGATGTGAAGACACCAATTCAATAAAATATGTCTAATTAGGTATAGGCTGATATTGAATCAAAGAACTAGGTCCCTAACGAATTCACCACTTTTATCATTTTTGCCTGTTTTCTTTAATTTTCTTTTGTTAGTTAGTTTTGTTCTATTTTCTTATTTCAAACCAAACAAACCCCCAAAACATAAACACCAATTATTTTCATAACAAAGCCTAATTGAACACTCTTTGTAGGATCGAACTAGACTTATCGCTACTACAGTAATAGGTCTATTTATTTTAACTTATGTTACGATGCTATGTCAATTTTGACGTCGTTGTCAGGGAGTGCAGTGCTTTAGTTTTTATTCTTCATTTTAATTGTTTTTTATATTTGTTCATACTAGTTTATTTTCAATTATTTCTTGATATTTTCACTTTTTGTTTCATGTTTGTAAAGAAAATAATAAAAAATTACATGGAAAGAAGTATTTATAACTTATATTCCTAATCCTATAGCTCAAATTGGACTGATTATACTAACTTTAGTTATGGTTGGGATAATCAACAGAATTACTTCCTTGATAGTATACAGGACACATAATAATTATCGTATAGACCAGAAGCTTCTTATCTGACTCAAGTACATCTTTGAAAGATTTGCTTAATATTATAACTGCTAAAAACATTCAACTTCAACAGAGTGTATAGGAGTTCCAGCAGGATGTAAGACAATTTTCACAAGATATAGGGTCTATCGTCCAATATTTGGAAAACCAACAAAACTCAGGTACTTCTCTGGAGGAATTAGTTAATGTTTGTGTTGCTAATAGTTTGCAATTGCAAGATGAAGAGAAGCAATTCCAGTAAGAAAAAAGCTCTAGAATCCAGAACTTGGCAAGCTAGATAGGTCAGTTAACAGAAACTCTTGACCGGCTAGCATTACAAGGTGAAGAAATGCAACTATCTCAACTTGAGGTGTACCCAAGGGACATTAGCATAGAGGCATTATAAAGTGACAAGGAGCTTAAGAATCTTGAGTGGACTACTCAAGGAATTACTTGTATGGAAGAAGTGGAAAAGGAGCTCGAAATAGAAAAGGATACATCTTTTAGCTCGAAGGTAATTACTGAGTCCATAATTATTGTTGAGACTAGCCCTTCACCTTTACCTAGCAAGTTAGAGAAATTGAATGAGTATGAAAAGGGTGAAGAGACATTTGAAATATTTCCAAAGTGCATGGACTCAGTAGAGTTTAAGAGTTGGAGGATAAGGAAGATGCTAGAGGTGAATGATTATTAACTTAGACCCTATCCTGAACATCCTCATATGGAGAAAGCGCAAATTGTTATACCTAAAGATCATTTTTTTGTCAGGTGAGGAGAGTATGGAGTCAAGTCAATAACCCTAAATAAAGGTGCTTCTTGGGAGGCAATCCAAGGGAAGTTAATTCCTTTTCCTTTAAATTTTGGCATTTATTTCCTTTATGCATGTGTGTTTGTAGTTGTTTATTTTTACTTGTTTTAAGTTTTCAATCAAAATGAAAGAAAAACTAAAACAAACAAAAAAAACATTTGCTCATTTTCTATTGCTTTTAGGACTATATAGTCATGAGTAGAGAATGAAATGATTTGAGCATTTCATGGCAACTTGAGCATGTACTTTTACTTTTGTGATTAGTCAATGTGCATTATCTTTTGAAGAGTAGTGACTAGTCGTAGACAAAGTTGGTGAGATTTTGAGCTTTATTAGACTAACAGATTCATATCAATCTCATTGTCTTTATTTATGTGTGACTTTCATGACATGTACATCCTAAATTTTCCTCGGATTTGTATTTAAGACTACATTTTTATCACATGCATTAACACAAAAATGATTAGGCATTCTTTGTTTTTCTGAACTACATTAGTCAAATAGCCTACTTTATTGACATTATTTTTCTGTTCTGAAGCCCTTTTGAGCTTTATTTACCTTTTCTTTGTGTATTAGCCACATTACATGCTTTAAACCTATCCAAATTTCCTTCCCAAGTCTTAAAGCTAGTGGAATATTTGTTGATTATTGAGTTTGTAGATGTATAAAAGTATAAGTGTGAGAGTGTACATATGTGTGGGTTGGTTATAATGTTGGGATGCTATTTTATGTCTTATCATTGAAATTCCCATGTTGATATAGTTTCTTTTAATTTTCACAAAAAAAGAGAAAGAAAGAAAAAAGAAAAGAAAAGAAAAAAGAAAGAAAGAAGGAAAAGAAAAAGAAAAATGTTTAAATAAATGTAGCAAGGAGGAAGTGCATATGTGTTGAAAAAAAATTTATGATTAGTCTTTCATCCTAAAGTTGTATTGAATGAGTTACTTAAGTATGTTGAATATGAGGTGGACGTTAGTTTCAATGGTCACTCCTTATAGTTAACAAATCTTATTTATGATCAATTTCTGTTTGTGATATATGCTTCATCTGGTTCGTGTGTGAGAGCTTGAGTTTGAGCGATGCAACATCATTTTTGCATTCATCATAGCTGATGTACACAATTGTAAGGGAATGTTGGATGTTACACTTGATGTCACATCGAGTGTTGCTTTATTTCATTAGCTTTAATGGCTTTCATGCTACTTGACTCAAATACATCTCACCTTACCTTTGCCCATATTATAACCTTGAAAATTCCTTTAATCTATGATTTTGCATGTGAACATTAGTGGTGGACAAATGAAATGATATGCAAAGTTGTGAAATGTCTTAACTGTGAATGGTATTTAAGGGTACCCACGAACATATCTTGCTTAAACACATTTTCCAAGTCTACCATTAGATTGCTCAGTTTCTGAAGATGATGCTTATTGATTGATCATGAGTAAAAGCTTAGAATGTTAAGTTCTTGCTATGATTTTTGAAAGTCATTCATCTTTGTTTATGATTATGTATTCCTGGAACATATGGGAAATGAGTCAATATTTTTGGGTCTGTGAACTTAACTTTGATGTTTTGCCTAAGGACAGTTAAAATCTAATTATGGGAGAAATTGATATGTTCTTAACTGATTATACATTTACTCCATTACATTTAGTGATTATTTATATGAAATTGCTTAAGATACTCACTTTAGTTCATATGTGATTTTAGGTACAATTCGGAAGTGCAAAAGCTATAGTGAGTCGAAAGCACTATATTTGACTCATTTTCTAAAGATTTACAATCCTTTTTTTTCATGGAGAATGGAGTAGAGGATTAAAAGACAAGAAGAAGACAAGAAATGAAAACACAAAGAATAAGAACCAAGCCATGTTGCTCACGGCCAAAGTTGGAAATAAAATGCATAGTCGTGAACAATCACTCATGGTTGTGCATGGATTTGCATGGCCTCCACTTGTCTATTTAACAATAATATGGTATTTTATTATAAGAGAAGTGTGGTGAGTAATGGTGGGATGATGTATGGTGGAAGGCTGCAATTCGGATGGAGAAAGATAATTAGAAAAGGATTAAGAATCATTCACGACCATATTAATTTGGTATGGCTATGAGCATTAACTCACAACCATGCCAAATTTGTTCACAGACGTGAGTTTTAACTCACGTCTATGCAATATACATGCATGGGCATGAGTCACTCTCACGCCTATACAATGTTAAGTCATGATGACAGTGCCATGCACCACCATGAGGGGGACACCTCACCCTATTTAACCCTACATCTTTAATATAAACCGAGACATATGATGGTGAGGGTTTGGATGAAAGTTTTGGAGTGTTTTCAGGTTAAAACTTTGGGAGCTTTCAAGAGAGAAGAGAGTGTGATGAAGCTCTCACATATGGAGAGACCCATGAAGGGGTAGCTTTCCCGATGTCGATTTGGAGGTGTAATTGAAACTGATGACTTGATTGAGTGTATTTCTCCTTATATTTGTTGTTCTTTCTCTATTAGAAATTGATTATGTTATCTTGTGTTTATTGAATTGGGTATTGTGTAAGAATGATTTAATGCTCTATTAAATTTTTTATGCATAAACCCATTTCTAGAATTGAATGCAATACGTAATCGTTGCGTTTTCGATTCATTTACGACAATTAATGGTCAGCAATTATTAGTTATAACATAAACTAGGTTAAATAATTTGAGCTTGTGTGATTATTGCTTAGATTGGTCTATTTTTCTCATTCGTAAGGTGGTTATTCGACTAAATCTAGAGAGCATCTCCTAGGATATCTGATAGCTAGGGTTAATTAACGAGCTCTTCTTAATTAACTATAACCTAAGAAAAAATTGAAATTAACAGAGCTGGTTGTTAATCTACGACCAATAGTTCAAAGAGAGATGTGAAGTCAACAATTCAATGAAATATGTTTAATCAGGTGTAGGCCGAGATTAAATCAAAGAACTGGGTCCTTAACGAATTAACCACTTTCATCATTTTTGTATGTTTTCTTTAATTTGTTTTTGTTGGTTTGTTTTGTTTTATTTTCTTATTTCAAAACAAACAAACCCCCAAAAACCTAAACACTAATTATTTTTATAACAAAGCCTAACCGAACACTCTGTGTGAGATTGACCTAGACTCACCACTATTACAGTAGTAGGTCTAGTTCATTTTGAATAGCGTTATGATGCGCTACATCAATCCTCATCAAGGATCCATTAGGGAGTTGCTCATTGATTTCTTTACCTTATTACACCTCCCTTTCTTTAAGACGTGATAGGTGATCAGCCACTAAGTATTTGGCTCCCTTTTTGTCTCTATCCAATCTCTATATCAAATTCTTGTAAAAGTAACAAACATCAGATAAGTCTCAGCTTTGCATCTTTCTTAGCAAAGAGGTATTTCAATGCCACATGGTCTATATAAATAATCACCTTAGACCTTAAAAGATAAGATCAAAACTTATTGCATGCAAATACCATTACTAGTAACTACTTTTCAGTAGTTATGTAATTCAATTTGGCTCTCGATAAAGTTTTGCTTACATAGTAGATAGCGTGCAACTTTTTGTCTTTTCACTGCCCTAACACAAATCTTACCACTTGATCACTACAACCAAACATAACTTTGAAAGGTAAAGACCAATATGATGATGTCAATATTGGTGCTAAAATGAGTGCCTCCTTTAACCCGTTAAAAACAACTAAATATTTATCATAAAAATTAAAACTCATATTAAACCAACAAGTTAGTTATAGGTCCAGCTACAAAAGAGAATTCTTTAATGAATTGATAGTAAAATCTTGTGTGTCCAAAATAGGGTAAATAATACTTACATTTAAGAGCTTTATTACTTTGTTCTTAACCACTTCTTCACATGAGGGTATAACCTTCTTTATCTCTACCCCATAACCTATAACCTAATCCAGTTTGATTGTATACTTCACTACATTCGAACTTGTGCCTCTTATGTATAAAATCTATCATCCTATAGCTCTCATCCTCTTTCTAATTATCTCTACCACTCTCTTTTCATATCCCCCATCCAACTTGTTTAAAATTATGATAGGTAGAGTATGACGCCTACCTAGAAAGGTATATTTAAGGTGTGTGGGTGAGGATTTTAAAGTGGGTGGTTTCTCAATGGAAGGTGATATGGGTTCTTTCATCTGTACTAAGATTTCTTACCTTGACTTTTCACCCAAATCCTCCTCTTTCTCTAACTATTCATCATCTTCCACATCCTCATCATTAACATCCTCTTTATGGTTCTCCTCTTTCTTTTTTAAATTCTCATCAACTGATAGATGAATGTTTGACTATATTTTTACACCCATATTTGCTTGGTATTTTATACTATTATTGTATGTTTGGTACTTAATTCGCTACAAGTGTGTTTATAAGTTATAACTACCTTCATAGACTTAAAGGAGAAGAATTTGAAGATATAGAAGTGATGCACGACTGTGCATATTCCTTTGCACTTCTTCAAGGTTATACACTTTTGTGATATTTCGAGAGTTTTGGTTATATACGGTCTAGTGCATGGTGCATAATCCAGAACCCTAGAATTCTATATTTAAAGACATAAACAGAGACCTGTTAATAGAGCAGACATTAGGTCGTGATTTATACGTGGAGTTCATTCTCTAGGGGTAATTTTGGTCCAAAGAAGTGGCAAACATGAAGATTTCATCGAAAGATCCATCAAAATATAAGATCAAGTCTCTACATCGCTAGAATATTCGACAAAAAACAGTCAAAGAGATTTCAAATTATGATTATGTTGTTTTCAATTTGTTTTTCTTTCAATGTATGCTTGATTTAATGTCCAATAATATGTAACTAAACGTCCAGTTAGTATTAGGTTAGATGAACTTTATATTAATGCTTTGATATGATTTGATTCTTTTAATAGTGCAATTGGTTTGATTGATTGATATTATCCAATTACTTATTTTATTTATATTCTAATAATTCAGAATATTAGACTATGATCTAATTTATACGTACTAATTGAGAAATTCTAGGTTAAATAGATCCACAGTAATTGGAAGGAGTTGATTGTAACCCTAGAGATAGGATGACATAAATCTTCCAAATTAAGGCCAAACCTAATAAAGGGATTCATAAGGCAGTAACGCAATCTTATAAAATTTAACCTAAATAATTCTACTAGAAACCTTAGGGTTAGATGTTAGTAGACTCAAGGTCAACTACTAGCATACCATAGGAGTTTCCATAGTCTAATAAATTAGTAAAAATAATTGCATAATACAAAATCAATTTCTTAAGGGTTTAGGGGAATTCAAAACCTAGATACTAATTCTCGATATCGATAATTTCCCAAATGCTTTCTTAATTCTCTATTCAATTTCGTCACCTATTTTATTTTACCTGCCTTATCTTTAGTTTCTTTTCATTAAAAACTTAAAATCAATCCTTAGGCCAGATAATAGGGTAGGGATCGACCCATACTTACCAGTCTTAGCTATAGTTATGTCGTGCACTTGTGTTTATCACAATATTGACTTACTCACAATATAGGTCAATCAATTTTTTAGCCTCAATACTGAGGACAATAATGTTAGGAAATCTTGAATGCCAATAGTCTAGTCATTTTCATTTTCATTTTATGTTTTATCTTTGTTTTTTATTTTCTTTTATTTTAATTTTTCCATTGTATTTATTTTATTTTATTTTATTTTATCTTACCAGATTTATGGTTTATTAATTTAATTATCTTTTGAATTTCTCTATTTGATCTTGATTTTATGATTTATTGAAAGAATTATGATTCATTATCATAGTCAAATCTTGCAATGGAAAGATGTAGTGAATAGTACTTTTATAGGAGTCAAAATATGTCTTTGCAAACTATGACATCACCATATGGGAGAGTGAAGTGTTCTCAAATATTTTCGAAAGCTCAATTGATATTTAGGCTGCGTCGCAACATTCATAGAAGTTACCACTACAATCATGAATGTTGACCACCAACTTATATATGAGAGTGACTCAGCATGTATAATTAACCTCATGATGTAGTATACGACAACGACTATACTTCATAATAGAGCAACTCTTATGCTTATGGATAGAATAATTACGCTTCAACTGAATACTTACAACTTAAGAATCACGACAAGCTTAAAGATAATTAATGGAAATCCTTACTGAAATGAGAGTTAATCGACACAAAATCAAGAGTGAAAAAAAGACAAGGGTTAGCTTCATGAATGGAAAGACATTCCAAAAAGAAGTCCAGTAGAAGAAGCAGAAGAAGAAAAGGAAGCAAGTCTTTCAGATAAATTAATGGAAATCCTTATTGAAATGAAAGCTAACCGACGTGAATTTGAGAGTAAAGAAAAGACAAAGGTTGGTTTCCTGAATGGAGGGACATCTCAAAAAGAGCTTTCTGAAGAAAAAGAAATTGTTATAGATCAATTAATGGAATACCTTACCAAATTTAAAGCTAGTAGACGTGAATTTGAAGAAAGAGTTTCTTCACCTGAATATCTTAAGCATAACGTAGAAAATTATTTGAGCCTATTAATGTAGCAAAATGAAGAAAAGATGACAGTTGGCTTCATGGATAAAAAGGCATTCCATGAAAATGAGGAGGTAACTATTGTTGTTATAGAGGAGGACGAAAATATGAAAGAGGTAACAGATGTAGAAGAAAAAATCTCCATCCAAGAAGAGAAAGTAGAGGAGTGGTAGAAGATAATTGAAGAAGATGGGACAGAAACCTCTGCCTAGGAAAAAGAAAAAAAGGAAGAGTGGATAGAGATGATTGAGGAAGAACTAACGAAGGAACCAAGTAAGGTAATTACTGACGAGGTGTTGGTAGTAACCTTAAGTACGAAGGATTCCCACTTCCTTGAAAACAAATTGTTCGAGTTAGCTAATGATTTAGGGAGTTTCATTATCCCTTATTGTATTAATAGTTTGTCACTGAAAAGTGCATTACTGCAGTTAATTGGTTTTAATAACTTAATATATTATGTCCTTTTGATCATCCGGCAGTATGTGGCTTGTTTACAGGCTATGAAATCGCTTTATGAAGAAAAAGGTGGGAGCAAGTCACTGATTATTGATCCAAGACAAAGTTGAGCATAAAGGTTTCATCGAACTAAAGACATTTAAGAAGCGCTACTGAGAGGCAACCAAGGAGTTAATTTTATTTTTATTTTAATTTCTATATTATTATTTTTTGCTTTCATGTTAGTATGTGATTGTATTTTCTATTATATTCTTTCTTTTGTTCTTTTTTATCCTTTTATTTTATATTTTTCAAGGATATTAGTCTTAAATTGGGTGGATCCAAATCAGAAATCGTCATATTAAAGAAAGTACCATCTCAACCCTCTTACTTATTATAGATGTTTATATTATGTACAATAAGGACAATGTACGACTTTTAAGTATGGGGAAGGTGTTAATGATTCTAACGATTTTCTTCATGCTTATTATAATCCTGATTATAAATTTTATTAAATGATATAATGAATTGGATGAACATGTCTGTGAATACTATATTTCCTTATTGAATATTAATTAAATTGTTGCGCAAAAGGATGATGGTTTAAATAAATTTAGTTTTCTAAGTCATATTTTTCGTAATCATTGAAATATTCAAGTTGAATGAAATTGCTTATTATTTATACACATATATACCTTGCAACATCCCACTACCATAAGGCAAATACCTGAATACCCAAAGGACATTCTGTAGCGCCCCCTTACCGTAGGGTACGCACCGGAACGCCCGTAGGTCATTCCGATACATAACCTACGATGAGGGTGC
>JANPWT010000006.1:17873100-17887758 GCA_024678245.1 Erythroxylum densum | reverse complement strand
TTTTAGAGGTTTTTCTACAAACCCTAAGCCCTATTTTCAAGTTCCAGCTACAATCTACTTCAATTATAGCCTATTCTGTTCTACTTATCTTTGTTTTTCCTTCCCACACTACGTCATATTTGCTGTCAGTAATCATCCAAACTAGGTGTCGATGCAATAGCTTTTTTCCTGGATCCAAAGCAGTAGTTTACTTTGGAAGGAGAAAATTAATGTTCTTAAGTTCTTTTAGCCAAGAAATAATTGTCCTTCTCACTTCTGTAACCATTTTTGTAATCATCTGATATATTGTTTGATCAGTATTTTGTATTAGCTTGACAATTATGAAGTCCGCGTATTTCTAATAAATTTGATGGAAAGAGCCTTTTTTTCTTGGGAAGATGAAGTTTATATATCCTTTTTTCATAGAACTAGATGTTCATGATTATCTATAGATATTGGTGTAATTCGTATGCCATATTCTTTGATCAGATTTCATTGTTGGTGTTGAAGTAAGGAACTTTATTTCTCTTTGGCTTTGATTGTCTTCTTTAGGAGTATCCATCATAATATGTTTGTACAACTTGCTTATAAACTAGTTTTCTTTTTCTCTAAGATTTTAATCATTCTTGTTCCTCACCTATTAATAGGGATGGCAATGGGTCATGGGCCGGTCTCGCTAATTTTTTAAAATAATTTTTTTAAAGATTAAATATATGCAATAACGTGTTTTTTTAAATTACCCAGGCCTAAGCCTATCCAAGGCCTAACACTTCTAAGAAAAACGATGTCATTTTGTTTAAAAAAGTTGAGACCTGTTTGGGTCTGATTTGGCCCATGAGCTAGCCCGTTGAAAACAACTGAATTTAGGCCCATGGGCCAACTCATTCTCATCCCTACCTATTAAAGGTAATTTGCTGGAAATATCATGCTACTGTACACTCTTCACTAAACTGCGTTTTACAGCCCTGACCAAAAGCTCTTGCTACAAATTTCTCTCATTTGAATCTTTTTTTTCCCCCCCTTCTCTTACCCATCCAAAGCTGCCTAGAAATTCATTACGTTAGTGTTGAACCACTTTTTCTTCCCAGAGTGAGTATGAGTTCCCCTTGTTTTCTATAGAAAATCTAGAAATCTTTGTGAGTCCATTATGCACATATCGAACAAAAGCAGCAGGTTTATTCAGCCTAGAGTAAAGAATAATTGCTTGAATTCATACAATACTCACATTTGTATTTAATTGCTAAAACTGAAAAATGGAAAGGAAGAATGCAAGCATAAATTCTAAATTCCTTTTTCTGTTTGTCTTGCAATTTTGTTGGCATATAGAATTGAGACATACGTACAAAAATCAATTGCAAATCTACGCTGCAAAGAGAAATCTTGATCTGCCTTTATACTCTTGGGAGCGTATGGGTCCTCCTCATGCTTGCAGCTTCAAGTGTAAAGTTGTAGTTGATGGGAAAACTTATGAGAGTCAGGAATTTTATCCCACATTAGCCAAAGCTGAACATGCAGCTGCCAAAGTTGCTTTGATGTCTTTGTCCCCAGACAACGTTGAAGAGGTCAGTTTTGTAGTAACCATTGTTGGTGTTAGCATTTCCTTTTTGAAATTTATGAATATTTTGATTTTCTCATGCGCTTTCTTTCTTTGTTTTCTCTATATTTTCCGACTCAGGATGAATCTATTTACAAGAATCTCTTACAAGATTTGGTTCAAAAATATCGTTATCCTTTGCCAATCTATAACACGAAGAAATCTGGTGAGCTTCATTCACCAGTTTTCTTCTCAACTGTAGAAGTAAAAGGACAGATTTTTAGAGGGCTTGAAGCAAGAACCAAAAAGCAAGCCGAGATGAGTGCAGCAAAAATAGCTTACACATCTCTAAGACAGTGTATGTATTCAAAGACATCTCTATGCATTCTTTCTCACAGATACATATATATATGCAATATCTTCTAAGCTATTCTCTTTAGATTGTCTTTCAATATGTGTCCTATCTTTTGGCTTGAGATAATACAATTGACCTTTTTTTCCATTTGCTTTATTAAATTCCGATCTACCATGTAAATTTAACTATTGCCAACTTTCGTGGACTCAATCATTCTAGTAGTTGTCAGTGATTTCATTTTGATTTCTTTTCTATGATTTTTTAATTTACAAGCTCTTGATCCTTGGATTTCATTTTGGGATGGCACTGATTTACTATGAATTTTTTTGGAAAGAAATTATTAGAGCTCCCTTGTTGGTTGCCAAGCACAAATTCCTATGTGGCTGAAGAGGAGAGAATTTTCTATTCTATGCCTTAATAAAGATTCATTTGCTTATTGAACTTTTGCATCTTTTATCATATTTTTCAATGTGAAATTTCTTCTTAATGCAGTTGCTATGCAATGGTTTGATATCAATGGACCATGTGTTATGTTTTCTAAATGAAATTGAGTCAAGTTTTCTGATGGTTTTTCTTCCGATCTACCACTACCATGCTTTGATGAAGCATTTGAATGTTTATATTAATCAGAAAAATGGAAGTTGAAATCAGATGTCGAAAGGGTTTACAATTCATTATATTAAGCATACAATGGGCAGATTATGTTGCTAATTAACATAAAAATAGCATCTAAGTTTACACACCTTGTAACAATAAATTTATCCTGAAAAATGGAGGGGAAATGGACTGGAAAAGCAGTATGTTACCTTTGAAGATGATGGGTCGTTCTTGAAATTCATAAGGCACTGCAATACAAACATCTTTTGTTGTCAATTAAATGTTGTGTTTTCTTGCAGGTGAAAAGTCAAGTCAAAGCCCTAAGATGCTCCCTTCTACTGTCCAACAAGAAGCAACTCTTCAGATTGCAACTTCGCTGTGTCATCCAGAGCTTGTCAGTTATCTTGACCGAAATTTCCAACTTCAATTGCCCGAGGCAAATGAAAGAGGTGAATTTTGTAAACGCTTTTAACACTTAGATTCCTATTTTGATGTTTAATGGAAGACTGGGATCTTTATCTGCACGTCAGAAAGCTGTTTTTGGGACGGAGCAAAGCTTCAATCTAATGTAACTGAAATTATCTATCTAGGTATCTGAAATGGGGAGTGTTGCTCTCATAAGGTGACCGTAAATGATTCTTACAATCTCATTACTCCTTTATATAAAGCATGAATAACCTTTTGACGAATTTTCAGTTGTTAGTGACATCATTAACTCGGTCAATTCCTCTAGAATAGGTAAATTCTTTTTGTGCATAAAACAAGTTGATAGTGAAAACCACTAGCTTAAATACAAGTTAAAATGAGAATGATTGGCGTGACCCAGTTATCAATAAATGTTCGGATAGAATTTTCTATCATCATATCATGGAGCAACTACAGCTCATATTTCATATGGTTTCTGGCACAATCTGAGAATACTTTCCCTTTGAACCTTTGGCAGTAAGTAATGGAATTGGCAACAATGGTGAACTCATTGCATCTTCTGGGATGGAATTAAACTCAACTACCACTCGGGCTTCAACATCATCTGCCTCGTCAGTTCATTTACTTGGACAGCACTTGTCTTTATCATCCTTTCCGTGTGAGGTGGACTCTGCTGTAGTAAAACCTTCAAATGCGGAGGGTGTTGTCGTAACAAACAATTCACACCTCCCAAAGATTGTTGTACATCCACAGAGGATGCAGATGTTATTTCCTCCTGGCATCACCGTCTCGCCTACAGGCAATGAGGAGTGGGCTGCCGTGGAGATCCCTCCACAGTTGAATTTAAATCAGTAAAATCTTAGCGCCGGTAAAATTTCGTTGTACCTTTCTACTAACAATATGTAGTTCTGTTCCATCTTGGTAGTACAAGTAAAAGTTTCCGGTATGTACTTTTATCTTAATCTACTATTCGGACAGTTGGACCTAGTGATTGTAAACAGGATTGCTAGCACTCGTAGTTAAATGTACTTTTCGGGCAGCTAGACCTATTAATTATATATGGTCTTTGTGTTTTAAATTGAAGTACCATATTTTTTAACGTTTTAGGAATCATTTCCCCGTGTGAGTTTAGTTTGTTGTCCATGGATTGTAAACACACTAAAATCTGATAGCAAACAATCCATGACAAACAGAGAAAGACGTGTTTAATATTGGACTAATTGCGGGATACCATAGAAAGACGTGATTGGTCGTGTTAGAGATGATGGTAGACGAAAGAAAGCAGTAAGACGACAGAACTTGAACGGGAGGTGAACAAATGAAGAAATGAAAGAACAAATGGGCACTTGCAAATAATTCAAAATGAATGATACAGTAGCACAAATAAGACCACCATTTTCCTAAACTACTGACTGACTGTCCTCAAAGAATAATTGATCATTCCAGACCAATGCGCAAGTAATAACAAAAACAAACAGGAACTGCCAGGAATTACTCTGCTTATGTATACCATCAATCTGTTACTTAATTCCAGGTCCTCAATTTTATGTAACTTTGAAATTGGAGTGGACTGCAATGTGCAACTATGGCTTTGACTTGAGTTCAATTTTACGAATATGCGAATTTCTTCTCAACAAGTCTTTTTACCTTAGACACAGCCAAATGCTATAAAACCGGCTTCTATCATAATTTCACTTGAGATACAAAATTTAACGTTGGCAGACAGAAAGCAAACTTATCTTCACATGAGAACTCCTTCCACATTCTTGAGGGCTTTCTTTACAACCTTGAATTGTTTACAATTATCTTTGACAACATACTCCTTGATGAAGAATTCAATGCCATCTCGAAGATTTTCTAGCTCGGGGGTTACGGCTATACGCGTAAACATGTTCCAAACAATATTATCAGGATACTCAAAAATGCCTTCAAATAGCATCCGGAAATGCATAATCTTTTTAGGGCTTAACTGGCTGACATCACTTAATTCTACAGCTTTCAGAACAGCAAGGGAGAGTGTGAAGGAGCCAACCATCTCCACAACAAATTTCGCTAGATGCATTGATCTTAAAAGCTGCATGGACTCAAGCTCCTTAAATTGGTCCCAGATGCAATACTGCCAATATCAAATTCAAAACGGTTTTGTTTAATCAATTAAAGGCATGTCCATCATTGAACAAAAAGTTAAAAAAAGTAAAACTTGTGTGCCAGTAACAATTTCCAACTAACTACTTAGGCCAAACAATATTACGGGTTCCCAACGTTTACAAGTCTTAAGAAGTTTTACCTGTAAAGTTAGTTTGTGGTTTTTATCATGCTCACACAATTTGGACGCAAGAATTGTGTAGTACTTGTTAAACACCTTCTCTTGCAAGCAGCACTCCAGAAGAACTCGAATAATCTCCCTCTCCTGTAGACCCAAACAGATATAAAGATTGTTATTTGAGCCGAACAAAAAAGATGTGGAATAGGGTAAACCGAACGGATTCAAGAGATGCATACCTGCTTTCCGGGCAAATCCAACCTCAGAAGCTTCTCAAATGCATCTACATAGTCCTCTCCACTCATTATTACGCAAAAGATTGCTCTTCTGGCATCTGTATTCATCCTCTGTGAAGCAGCAAGCTCCAGCATCTTCTGTGCTTCTAAAACTTCTTTGTCGATTGTGTGGGCAATCTCTTCAATATTATCTGTCCGGCTTGACATATCCCCAGACAACCACCACTGGCCCTTCTTATCAGGATCAAGTAGCTTGCTCCATTTCAGCCCTCTAATAAGGATGCCGTCAACTCTCAACTGATATAATGAGTACAATTAAGAGACTGCACTTACTTTCATATGCAGTATCATGAACATCCACATTGTCTTAAAAGCCATCTATGAAGTACTAGCACAATAATATCATATAGATCAAACATGCTTTTATTAATTGAATGTATCCTATAACCAAGAATTGAAGTATCATTTCAAATCTAAGAACAATTTACAGTAATCCCAGATTGTTTTATACAGAAACTTATCACTACAGTTTTATCTCCTTGTTGTGACTGTACAAGTTCACCTACTCAATGACCTTATCAGTACACATTTTGTATCAGCTGCAGAAAAAAACTTGTCCCTTGCAGATAACATGGAGTGAACGATTGAAAAAGGAGAAAATAATTTAGAAAACAGACCTTCTGCAGCCACTTTCTAATCCTTGTATGTTGAACAGTTTCCTCCTTTGGCCTTTTCTTGTTGTTTTTGATATCAAATATCATTTCTAGCATAAATTCCATCTGTAAAATATTCCGAGCAAGGTAGTTTTGAGTGAAAAGCGGATGAAACACGAAAAAAGCTTTACAAGAGCCCTAGTGAAAGGCTTACTCTTTTGCTGTTTAAATTGGGTTGGTCTCCAGCAGAAGAGACCTTCAGCCCATTCACCCTATTCTGAACACACTGAATGAAGTTTTTCATGGCTACTGGATCATCACCCCTTATTTTCATTCCACAGCCTGTAAATAGATTAGGATCTGCATAAGACTCATATTCTTGGACCAGAGCTCTTACTGCATTAACATGCTAGCATCAAATAATGTGTCTTATCCATTGATTTCAAATTGCGGCTAGAGTTGACACATGAATAGAGATGAATCATATCAACTACCAAAATAATCGGTTACAAGAATACTCATATGCTTAAAATGAAATCCCTGGACACAAGTGGCATCCTGGAATATCAGAGAACCAATGTTCAGAACTTTTCCATGAAAATAGAACATAATTTGTTACATAATTCATCCAGCAAAATACTTACACTGCAAGACTGTCAAGATTGTAGAGACAGCAACCTCAGTCAACTGCTTGCTCAACATTGTGAGAAAGTCATATATTAAATCACTGAAAAACAATTGAAAAATGTGACCCACAATTCATTGGTCAAAGACTTCATACAAAGAATCTCATACTAAAACAATGGTAACCAGATGAGACTTCGTGAAAAAAATTTCTTGGTTACATTTAGTAAAGTCAATTGGCAACAAACCTTGAGCAGACTCCAAACACACACAAGTAGCACAATAGTAGTGTTAGATTCCGCAAAGAAAGATTATCTTCTTTCAGGTACTCGTCCTGGATAGGCAAGCATAAAATGTCATGCATTTGTAAATCAAAACAATTTAGAAACCCAAACAACAGAAAGCTAAAATCTCCCAATGACGAGAGGAAAATTAAACCTATAATGCTTCAAGAGGTCCATAACACGTAGAACATAGTAAACTATAGACATGAAAAAAAAAAATGGAGTAAATGTAATTTATTACATGGTTTCTTTTCCAAAGGCATACCTCAAAGGATTTAGCAAGGGAAGCCATAACTTTTGCACTGAAGTCCATTCCAACAGAGCAAGCCATGCCAGCAACAAATGCTGCAAAAACAGCAGCATACCTTCACAAAAGGAAGATAAAAGATCATTCTTGCATTCAGTTATTTAACAACTAAAATATTAGCAGCATACCGTCACAAAACATGCACACAGTACTGCTCATGTTCAGCAATTCAATGCAGCAACAAAGAAAGCAGAAGCATTTCACGCTGACCAGGCTTAGTTCCGAAATACAAATACATGATAGTTATCAAAGATGACCAACATCATGAGAAAAGAGTTAATCCAAAGGGTCAGAGGGTGGAGTGAATTACCAACAAAACCAAATATAAATGGATGCAGATGAATTTGTATCCTAACTTCATGTCTCTGATGGATCAGAGAACAAGGTTTCACATTAATACCTGAAAGGACTGAAAAAAAAGTTTTCCCTGCAATCACATTTCATGCTGAAAATTTATGTTTTGTGAGAAAAGGATATGCATGCTACATGCAGTCAACCCGAGTATCAACAAATTATATAATTGCAATATCTATCTTAAGCTATTTTGGTGTAGTAGAATTCAGCATAGTTGAATGTAATCTTTCTAGAATTTTCTTTTTCTCTCTCATCATAGCTACAATTATTGTCAACAAATAAATCATGAAAGGGACAAAATAACCTATGGAAGCGCATTAAATGAAGAAGCAGGACCATGGGAGGTCATTTGATGTCATATAACTAACACCATTCAGTTTCAAAAACACAAGATTGATGAAGAACACAATATCAAGGAACAAATTACTATTGTAAAGAAGCATTCCACACCAATATTATCATGGTTTCCCATTTGTACTAGATTATGGAAAGACACAAAGTAAATAAAGACACAAACAAAAATCATCTTACTGTTCATTGCCGCGGGGGCCGCTGGAACAAGCTCTTAAGATCTCATTGCTGATAATTTGAGCACTGACACTGCGACTAACGGACTGCAAATGGATAAAAAATTGAAGAGTTGAAGCTTTTAATTCAACATCATCACATGGTTTTTATGCAATGCTATGGACGAAATTGGTCAAGGTTTGAAGTACTGTATACACATGGTTAGGAAACAAACAAGTAGCAGATAAAATAATGCAGTAGTGTATCTCTACATTTCTTGAGTACCACGGAATTAGATACCATGATTTCTGACTTATGTTTCACTGCTGGATGGTTCTATCGTTACTATAGTACCTGATTGTTTATAATATGTAGAGTACTCCATGTACAGAAATAGTTAAAGCATGAAACTGTAAGATGCACAACATACACCAAAAATTGTAGCCATTTCCCCAGTGACAGATTCCACGTTTGATTCAGAGAGCCTGTTGAGAAGACCTGAAACATTTTGAAATCAGAAAAAACAAGCTGCATTTGGAGGTCATAGCATCCCAAAGATTCAAGAAGAAATAAGAAGGGAAAAAATCACTTGCTTACCACGGACTCTTCTACGAATTTGAGCATGCTCTTCTGACTCATTCCCCGAATGGGCCCGCAAGTGAGGAGTAACATATTTTGTGCTAGCTACAACAGCTGGTGACTTGGTGGGAGTTTCCTTCAGTGCTGTGTTTGCATCAGGCATCTCTGGTGGCTCAGATACATCATTTGCCATCTCACCAACACCATTGGCATCTTGCAATTGATTTGACCTTTTTCTCTTTTGACGTTTCTTATGAGAATGTGACTTGGGGGCAATTTCTTCCAATCCCGTGTCAGCTACAAAGGTCTCATTTTGATGAGTAAGGTCATCCTGAAATTCACTGTCTCGAAAATCATTCAAGGACTTCCTCTTTCTACTTTCATCATTGGTAGTGCAATTCTTAATTCCATCAATTGGCATCTCTTCGGCATCTGGGACTTGTTCTCCACCAAACGAGTTGATCCAAGATGGAATGGTCCCAAGTAATTCGTTCAGATCATCATCTGACCCTCTCAACTTGCCATCCTTTGCCTTGAGTTTCTTTCCAAGCCTCCTCTCTGCTTTCAAGTCCTCCTCCGCCAACCTATCTGCAGTTCTGATATCCAATTGAAGCAACTCTTCAAACTTTGTTTTCGATCTCTTCTTGAAACCTTTCTTTTCTATAGCAAGCTCCAATGAGCGTGATTTAAGCAATGAAGCATCCCTTTCCTCATTACCTCTGCTTTTAGCATCTTCATTGAATGACTTCTTAAATTTGTTTATTTTTTCTGAGTTGACCGGCAAAGACTTAAACTCATCCGACTTCTGTAACCATTAAATAACAAGCAGCGTTATAAATTCAAGCCCAACACATAAGAAGTGTCACTCTCGCACAAGAAGAAGACTCTGTTTACCTGATGCAGGAGCCAAGATTGAAATTTGTTCTGATTTTTCGCACAACGAGCTTCCTTTCTCCTTTCTCGACGGGAAGTTCTGGGCCCAGCACTCTTTTTATCTGTCGCAGAATCATACAGAAAAAGCTGAAGAAAACAAAAAACCCACAAAACCAAACAAATCCAAAAAAATAAACTCACCCATCGTCATCCTTCTCAATCTGTTCTTTCCTTCCGTTCCTTTTGTTACGACGATAACGGAGAGAACGCCTGACAGCAAAGAACGACTACATACATGAAATAGGGCTTACAACACTAATATTGCGAATAGTACGGATAGATAATTTTAAAATTTATAAAATAATAATTAAAATTTTCATAAAATTACAAAATATTTTATTATCGTATTAACGGCATATTTTATAAGTTTACATCACCCATATATTTAAAAATTATAATAATAAATAATAATCATAATTAATATCAAATAATAATAATTTTCAAATATTTCACATATAAATAATAACCACAATTAATATAAAAAAGACAATCATCATCATACAAATATAAAATTAAAAACAATACAAAGTATTTAAAATATTACAATTTTAATTTTTATCATATAATAAATAATAATTACATCAAAACATTCAATAAAAAGAACAATAAATATTCTTAACTCTCAAATTATAACAATTTACAGCAAGAGATTGTGATGAGGAAAGAATAAAGTAGAAGTCAAGCCTGAAACAAAAACATCTACAATTACATTACATATATAGAATTTGACATATACATCAAATATAAAGTAAATTTAAAAGAAGAGAAAAAACAAAAATCTAGAACGAAATTCAATCGTCTACGGAAGGATACCCGCTATAACTGCACTGACCTAGTTATCATTTAATATAAAATCCTCATCATTGAGAAGAGTTTCATTATCATCATCATTCAAATTCAATACACCAAATAATATGTTAATGATTTTCCCTCCAAGATTACTTTCCAAGTCATTCACATCTACAAAATCCGATTTCTCATAAACCCAATCTGTCAAAAGATCGATATTAACAATGAAAATTAAATCGGTTAAACTACTTGTACTATTAAGATTCTTAATAAACAATAAATTTTAATTATTAAAAAATTATAAGGAATTATATCAAAATTAACAATAATAGTAATATACCTTTCTCGAAGCTTTAAATTGTGATGAACAAAAATCAAGTCATTCAACCTCTTATGCTCCATTCTATTTCTTTTCTTATAATGGATAAATTTAAATGTACTATAGTATCGTTCACAACCTGTTGCACTCATACATTAACTTAAAATTCAAATTGCAAACCTTTGCAATTCTGGAACACCATTTTCGAATTGATCTCACTAGGAAAATATAAGTTATAAGATAACAAAAGTAGCGTTATAAATAAAATAAAATGATAATTAATTTTCACAAATAAGAAAAGAAAAAGAAAACAGCTAATAATGTGAGAAATTTTTCCTTTTTGTCAAATAGCAATCGATATTCCAAAATCCTTAAAAGACGCCTTATAAAGCTCCATTTGTGAGCTTAAGAGATCTTGCACCATGTCGTGCCCGACAAATGTTATAATAGTTAATATTATTTCTCTATTAACTTTATCTTTCTTAGTAAAATCTGATCATAAATAGACACTAGGATTCAAAAGCGCCTCAGTAGCAAACAATTGAGAAAAAAGTTGCCTTTCTCATCTCATTGATGAATGCAAGATACGGTGAGTACAAAGAAGGTTTATATTTTAAATTGGCCTTAATTGCTTCCTTTGCTCTCTTCATGGTATCAAAAAATAACCCATTGTTGGTTTTTTTCACTATCAACTAAGTGAAGCATCCTCTCCAAAGATTCATAAACTCGGATAATAAATTGGAAGTGAAACCAAATTCTCTATCTTTCAGTATAATTATTGAAACCTCCACTCCAGCATTAGACCTAGCATGCTAAGATTCAACATACTTATCACTTGTAAACATTTATCTTAACTCTTTTTTCATCGTAACAAAATATTAAAGTGATTATAAATTTGTTACAAATCTTGTCACAGCAGGAAGACATAAATTCCTACAGTTGATAAATTCTTTTCTCATTAAATTCAATACTCATGCATGATTATTGATGAACTTAGTCACCCTTTTAGATTTCTGCATAGTCTCATCAATAATAGGAAAATACCTAGAATTCCCTATATTTTTCACTGTTAGGTCAATGCAATGTGCAACATAGGGAGCGTAAAAAAAAATTATAATTATTCTGCAACCTTCTTCCTGCCGTCGAAATCATTGTTAGTAATAAACTAAACAATGTTTTCTGGCCCTACTTCATTCACAATTACATCAAATATCTCAAACATAGTCTCAATATTCCTAATAAGGCTAGATGCATCGATAGATTTTAAAAACATTGAGTCATTGGTAGAATAAACCAAAAAATTAATAATAGACTCTTGTCTCCTATTTTCCAACCATCACACATGATTGAATACTCATAAATAGCTCGATTCACTCTTCTTTATGCCAAATAACTTCTAATTTCATAAACAGAGTAACTCAAAATTTACCTCTTAAGTCATCAATCGAATGAGCTTTGTATCCCAATCTATAAGAAGCTATAACATCCACCATAGGCTAATAATAGTATGACTGGAAGCATTGAATGATGAACCTGTATCATACCTCCACCATCTAGCTACTACCATATCTACATTGTGAGTCGTATCTCTTAATTACATAGCACTACGAATTAAAGATTGAGCTCTAAGAGTTACTCGTGCTGCAAAAAAATTAGTCACATACCTTCTTTTTTTCCTAACATCAAGTTCAGGTGCTTCTTGTTGGGCTTGAAATGGAACACTACCACTACAAGCTTCAATATTTTCACAATCACCATGAAAACTAGCAAACGAATTCACTACCAATTTCAAAATTCAACCTTTCCCTTCTATCTTTTTTATGTTGGCATTTTTCAAGCAATGTTTTCATTTGCCTTTTTACATCATGATTTACTTTTTTTTAATAAGATTTCACATCTTTTTTTAACCCAAGCTAAATGTTTCTTTAATCTGGTGATTTCTCTACCTATCAAATGCTTGTTACCAAACAAACAAATAGTATGATTCATCATACCAGAAACCAATGTAGCATGAGCCCAAGCTTAATCAGTGTATCTTCCTAAAGTGGTTTGATCAAGAATACTTGAAATTCCTTCCATTTATCTGTAAAAATAAATGAATGCATATATCAAAATAAATAACACATAATTTCATTACACAATATGCATGTCCATCTTATATAATATAACTCATTTTGTATGATTACATTATACACAATTCAATTTCATCGAACACAATTCACTATAACTCAGAAACTAACAATTCAATTATTCAACATATATAATTACACAAAACATACATAAACAATTTTCATTTCCAACAATTACAAAACATACATAAACAATTTTCATTTTCAACAACCACAAAACATACACAAACAATTTCTATTTCTAACAATTTCAAACAATTTTAATTTAAAGTTTCAAACATGAGGATCAAGTTGAAGGGTATGATTTACATAATCGCCAAATAATGAATGGTGTATCTTATACAATTGTTCATACACATCTATTCATAATATGATGATCAAGTTGAAGGATATATTCATAACATGAGGATCAAGTTGAAGGATTTAACTTTTTTGGAAATGCTTTTTTTTTTCTTATTTAAAGCTTTGAATCTTCTTTTCATTTCTAACAAACCATATATTATATACACAATTCTATATTTGGTTCTTAAATATATAAGATACTTTTACAATTTTTAATTGACATTAATAAGTCTTAATATAAGTGGTTGGAGCCTACAACATGTTCACAATTTGGAAAAAAAGTTCCTTTTGGACACATTCACATCACTACTTTCACAAGTTATCTATTATAAATATTTATGATAGCCCACACTTTTATATTACCAAATAATTAAACATATTTTACACTCAATTTATTATTTACCCAAAGCTAATACCTATATACTATCATTAACTACAACCGAATTATTATTAATTTACAATAGCATAATTTTATACTTAATTAATTATTTACCTAAAGCCAATACTCAAATACTAAAAATGAAATACCATTTCACAAATTTTAAGAATGTGTCAATTGATTATTTAAGTCTTTGCAAGTTTGCAACTTTAATATTCTCAGTTTAAAATTTTAATTTAAGTTGTTTCAACTTACAAACTTTCAATTGAATCAATTCAATTCATCAACATCATTACATAGTCACATCAGGCCGTGCATTTTATTCATTAAAAAACTTAACATAAATTTCTCTTAATCGGTTAAACCAAACCAGAAATCAACCAAACAAAATTGAGAATCATTCAACTTCAATATCCAATCCAACCCACGCAAATCACAAAACAAAAACAATACTGTGAATCATTCAACTCCAATATTCAAATCACAAAACCGTGAATCATTTAACTCCAACATCTTACCCAGATACTCGCAAATTACAAAACCAAGTTCCAACCGATTCACAAATCCAAGTTGTGATTCCAACATTCGACATCCAAGTTCCAACCAATTCACAATAAAAATGCAATTAAGCAAGAAAAAAATCAAAAACTCAAAAAATACACCCAAAAACCAATTCACAGCTTCAAGTTTTTGGGTTAGGTAACGGCTTGGGTTTAGATCTGGAGCAAGCAGTAGCATTCTCCTCCATCAAACATTTAGTGGTGGTGAAGGCGTGGTGCGGTGGTCCTCATGGATGAGAGTTGAAGAAGGTGGTGTGTTCGAGACTTCACATAAAGGAGTCGAGGAGGGAAAATGGTCTAGTGTCGGTATGGATCGAGGAGGAAGATGATAGTCACCAAAGAAAGAGCAACCCCGCCGGAGATGGAGAGGTGAGTTAAGTGAGAGTCGGTGAGAGAGAGTGAAAAAATGAAAAGAAGTAGAGTTCTTCAGGTAAGTGAGGTACGCAGGGGTTTCTAGGTTAAAATTTTAAAAATTTGCAAAATATTCCTTACCCTTTTTTAAAGTTACA
>JANPWT010000006.1:17859502-17872621 GCA_024678245.1 Erythroxylum densum | reverse complement strand
AGCATTTTATCATAAAAATAGGATTGAAATCACATGTAAATGCATAAGAAAATATAAGATACTTCAATCCTATCAGTTAGGTACCATAAACTTGTGATTAAAACATGAAATTACACCATCAAAGAGTTATAATGAACAAGCTTTAGCTAAGCAATTTTCCTAAAAGTGTTGCATCATTGAGGAATCTTATATTCTATTATCATCCTCCAATTGTCATTAATGGCCTTAACTTGAAAAGGATCATTTACTTTCATTTCAAGTTCAATAATTAATTGATTAATGACCTTAAATTTGAAAGTGTGATCTTAAAAGGGATGTCTCATCAGTTTAATGGACATAAGTCCTTTACTTGTATGAGAAAACTACAAAGGATTAAAGAGGAACTTAAATTACTAAAAAAGAGAAGAATACAATGACACCTAAGTTATTTTTACGTCAGTTAAAGATAAGCTAGATAAGCTGTAACAAATGCTTTATCAAGTTTCTCTTAATATCTTGTTAAAACAGGAGTAAAAGAGGCCTTATCTCATTATATGCAAGTTATTAAGGTTAGCTATTCCTTTCCCAATTAAAGATTAAGGATTAAATGGCTTAAGTATAGAGACAAAAATACTTCATTTTTTTTTAAACTTTGTGCTCTTAACGAGGAATCATAATAGAATTACTTCTCTTATGATGCCTAATGGGCTTATTATCTCATCTTAGTTTGATCTTGTAAAGGCCACTTATGATTATTTCAATTAGTTCCTTGGGTTCTCATCTAATTTCTCCTCCTTAGTTCAATGGCTACAATCCTTTATTATTGATAAAAATTCTTTAGTTGATGCAAATTTATTAATCAGACCTATTGTAGTTTTTGAATTGGAGAAAGTCGTCTTGACTCTTTATTCAAATAAGGTCCCATGTCAAGATTGTCTAAATGCTCTTTTCTTGCATAATTCATGGCATTTATTGAAGTGTTTGGTTACTAATGTGGTATTAGAATTCATTAACACTGGTTGTATGCTTAGAGAAATAAACAAAACCTTCATCACCTTAGTGCCAAAAATTGTCAATCCTAACATTTTGAAGGAATCCAAGGACATATATTACACTAACATAAATTACAAGTTAATTTCAAAATCTTTGTTTTTAGGATCAAAGAAGTGTTACAACCATTGATTAGTTCTTCTCAAAGTGCATTTATGTTAATAAGATCAATTAATGATAATGTGTTATTAGCATACAAATTCTTTAAAAACTATAAAAGGAAGCACTCTTCTAGGAGTTATGCTATCAAAATGGACTCCAATAAGGTCTTTGATTCTATTTATTAGGTATTATTATCAATAGTTTGCATGTTTTTGGTTTTCCTCCAAGGTTTGTTCATTGGCTCTCTCAATGCATTTCCAGTATGTCTTATAGTGTATTGGTTAATAGTGAGCCTATTACATACTTCAGTGGTGCTTAGGGGCTTAGATAAGGTGATCATCTATTTTCCTACTTATTCATTCTTGCAATGAAAGTCTTATCAAGGCTTATGAATTATTTGATTAAGCATAAAAGGAGCTTTAAATATCATTTTAAATTTAAGCAACTTAAAATTCATAACCTTTTTTTTGTTGATGACTTATTGCTTCTATTTGAGGCATATTCCAACTCTATAAGGCCTTGATGAATGGTTTAAGGTGCTTTAAAGAATCGTATTAAATGAATAAGGATAAAAGTTGCTTCTTTATATCCTTATCTTCTATAGATCTTTTTTTTAATATATTTATTACTAGTTTGATAGGATTACAATCGAAATAGCTTGCTTGTACCTATCTTGGAGTTCCTTATCTCTAGTAGGAGGCCATCTTATATGGATTTCTTACCATTCATTGAGAAAATTCAGAAAAGGATCTCAGTTAGTGCAACAAAAGCCTTACTTTTACTGGTAGAGTTCAATTAATAATTTCTACGTTGATTTCATTGCATGTTTATTGGTCTTCACATCTTGTGTTTTCAAAAAGTTTGGTCAATACCTTAGAAAGATTGCTCCAAACCTTTTTATGGCCAGTCAAGTAGTTGGGAACTACAAAGCTAAGATTAAAAGGAAAACTATATGTCTGCCTAAGGATGAAATTGGTCTATGGATAGTCTTGATCAAGTAACGTAATAAAATTCATATGATAAGGAGGTTACAGAGGATCCTAAAAGACAAGAAGTCTCCTTTGGGTAAAGTAAGTGCATTCATATCACATAAAATCTGACAATTTTCGGTCAACGTTTTCCAAAATCAACTCATCCTTGACTATGCTTAATATATTCAAGGTTGGGGAGCATATGAAAGTTCACACCATAACAGGGTTAGGTAGTGGAGCTTCAATTAGCTTTTGGCTTGATAATTGAAATTTATTGAGCCCTCTTGTCAATACTGCTCAATTAATTTGAGGACCTTGATTCTTAATGATGCCACTGTTAGGGAGGTTTTTACATAATAATTCCTTTAATCTCAATCCTCACATCATTGATGAATTACTTCGAGTTGCGGCTCTTTTTTTTTTAATCCCAACCGTGTAGATGTATTACATCACCGAACAAAAACTAATACTGGCGGCTTTTAATTCTTCCTGCGCCTTGGGTACACTGTTGGTAGCATTCTTTGATGTGTTGTGATCAAGGTTTTAAAACTTAGATCGGACGTCAAATTGGAAGTTTTACTAGTTACTAGTTTAACTACCGATCGAATCGGTATGACGTCATAATTATATAATAATTATATTTAATTATATATATATTAGTAATATTAAAAAATAGAAAAATGTACTCAATAATATAAATAAATATAAATAAAAAATTTATTTAACTTGTTCAAATAATATAAATAAATATAAATAAAAAATATGATACGTTTTAGAAAGAAAAAATAAAAAAATATATTGAACCAGTGATCAATCGATTCGACCAGTCACGATTTAATCAATAAATTAATCAGTTTTCAGCGATTCGCAGTAGTCCAATTAGAAACTAGTTTTTAAGAATTACCTGAATTAAATAGCTGATCGATCATTGATCAAATCGATCGAATTAATTGGTTTGATCCAAGTTTCAAAAGACTGGCTGTGATAATTAGAAATACTCCTCGTAGCTCTCTTTATTGATCGATTATTTCTTTTCTTAAAAAAAGATTTGCTAGGGTTGACACTTGGGCTACCTTGTAGGGCTCTTATTTATTAATTTATTTTAATTAAAAAGACAATCATATCCTGAGAAGGGCTCGTAAAAGAAAATAAAAATTGGCTTAGAAAAGTAAAAGCGGGCGACGAGGACTGAGGAGAAACAAGGCATTCGAAATATAACCCCCGACACAACCAACGATGTTGACGGTTCCAACTGCCAAGAACTTCGCCACATGCCAAATAACAATTTTTTTTTTTTTTTTACTTCTCGCTTCCTGGATGCTCTTGGTTTCATGTCTACTCAGTTGCTTGCCACGTGTCATACCCTGGATCACCGGTACACGCACTCTACCTTACGTGGTACAATCCAAGTGGTTACTTTTCATAGACTCGCACGTTGCCACCTCTAGTCCTAGAATTTAACCCCATTCCTGACCTTCGTATACAGTACATATACAGGAGTTCGATCCTCTCGTGTTTTCTTTTATTTTGATGCCTTGTTTGGTTTGGTATCGTCGAGGCATATTCTACGTTTTGATTCTCTTTTGAAACGGAAACCAAGCGCATATAAGCGTCCTTACCTTATTTTTCTTTTCACTTCTGTTTCTCGAGTGAAGGCCTAAGGTGATTTTGACATCTTCATTTTCAATCAAATGTTATTGCTTTCTCCATTCACTTATTTTTTTTCTTTTTTGTGGCCTCTTACAGTTATAATTTTGTTGAGTTCAATGCTTTTCCGACTTCTGGTTCTGGGACTCTTTTTTTTTTTCCTGTGAATTTTTGCAAATCCTAATATGCGTTAACTTTTGGGGGTGACTTCATGAATTAGTTAGAGAGATGTAGGATTTGTTGCTTCTGATGCCGATTCTTGTTGTTTTGGTTGTTAAAGTTTGCCAATTTTTTATTATTTAGGTTTGTTTATGATCAGGCATGCAATGTGGATCTAGGTTTTGTGTGTAACTGGGGTCCTATTCTTTGTTAACTGTAGTTGGGATGTTCTTACTTGGTTGGTTATGAAGTTTTCTTTCCGTTGTTGAATTCTGAGCTTAACTAGGTCGTCTTTCTTTCGATTGCTTGGATTGGTTTTAGGGGCGGAAGCTGATTGACATACGAAAACGCCGACACTATCTTTAAATGTTTTCTTCCATGGGGCTTAGGTCGGGATCTCATTAGTCCTTGGTTGTTTGCATTTTTATTTTTGAACTTTTCTAAATATGTGATTTCTCGTTCCAAGTTGCCTTTGGAATTACTTACATGCAGCATTGCCGCAGTGGGGCTTGTTACTTTTAGTAAGTTCCGTGTTGAATGATAAAAGACCTATCCGGAGCGTTTTCATTTTACTGAAATATGAAAGCCAGCATATTAGTTATGAAGCTTTAAAGTATTTGAATAATCATTCAATTGGTATTCAAATTTGAAACTTTCCTTTGCTTCAGTAACACGTATTAGTGGTTTATTGCGAAGTATGTTACTGTCAATTATGTACTTGAATGTGGATCTGTTGATTTTACCTGGATAGATTAGTATACCTGTTACCTATCTGACTTTTATGCTGCATCCTGTTCAGGTGCATTTTCCTAGTGAAGCATCATAAGTGTGTAATCCTTACGTGAATCACTTCATTTGTTTTTACTTTTTACTCATTTTCTTATCATGAGGTTGTTTACGATAGCCCTGTTCTTTTTCTTTTTACTTTCCAGAACTTTGTAAATGTTAAAAAAAAAAGAAAAGAAAATTGTAGTCCGGTAGATTCTTCTCTGTTATTGTGTTTTTTTCTTCTTCCATGTACTAATACTATTTTATCTTTCCCTGTAGGTATATTTATGAACCAGCAGTTGTTAATGCTGTTCACTTTGATCGCTTGTTAGACGATTCTCTACTGTTGATGGGAATCTGTGAGTGGTTGTTGGAGCTGGTCTGCATTCATGATACAGATGGAGATGATGATGGTGGCTTAACACTTTGTTGATATAAAACCGGATTCTAAATGGAATTAGTTCAAGTTATGTATACTTCTTAGTTTATGTAAGAATGCTGTTCAAGGGCCAGATAACTTTGGTAGCTGTGTAATGATTAAAGAGTGGGTGTGGCTATATCTAGGGAAGATATAAGTGTCTGTTTAGCAACATCAAGCAGCAGATAATAGAAAGAGTAGTTTAGACTATTAATAATAATAAAAATGGAGTCGATGTTTCCAGCTCGAGGACAAAAGCAGAACAATCAAATACCTGCTCGGAAATTTTCACTTAGTGGTTCCCAAAAGGACTTATGGATTGCTGTGCAAGAAGGTTCTTTGGCTGATGTAGATTCAGCGTTGGCTCAACTTAAGAAGAATGGAGGTAATATTAACTCAAGAAACAAGTTTGGTCTGACACCCCTTCATGTCGCAATTTGGAGGAATCACATTCCTATTGTTAGGAGGCTTCTTGCATTTGGTGCTGATCCTGATGCTAGGGTGTGTAACACTCCTTATATTTTATTTACTGCTCTTAAAATGTTCTTAAAGTAAAGACATTTTTGAACTAATTGGTTCACTTCCCAAAACAGAATGGTCAACAGCAGAGCTGGTAAAAATATTTTCGTATTTTATGACTTTCACTTTTATAGCTGCTTTTATAACAAACTCTCTTCTCTTAAAATGCAATGTATTTTGGTTGAAGATCCTCTATTTGACAATCAATGACTATGGATCTATATAATTGTGTCTTAAAGTTGACATTCAATTATTCTTCATAGGCTCTAGAATCAGTCAATTTGTTTTGGTATTGAAGACTCATTAATAATTGATTTTGTTGTCCCAGTTGTGGATATATGCATGATGCTGTGATGTTGTGATGCTTTTATACCCTTTTTGCTTATTCAATGAGAGAAGAAACTTCATCTGCTCTTTATTAGTTTAATAGATAAGTAGAACATATTGGATGAGCCTCTGCAGTTCTGAGAGAGTCTTATCGGAGTCTTAAGGTCTGCTCAGTTGTTGTGAGCAATTTTCCACTAAGCTTTCTAGAGAAAAGGGACATGGATTTTTGTGGTCAACACATATTCTTCCTAATTGAGAATGTAGAAAATGTTTGGAAAAACTGCTCTTCATTTTTCTAAATTTATATCGCATTTGGGAAGCTTCAAAAGATGTTTTCCATTATTTTCTTATTGTTAGCTTGTTTCCAGTTAGAAAATTCATTAGTTACAATTCTAAGTATTACGTTGCAATTTAATCTTGTATTCTCTGATCATATGACTAACACCTCATCTAACCCTTGATGAAATTTAAAAATTGTTCATTTTAGGATGGAGAATCAGGATGGAGTAGTCTCCATAGGGCTTTACATTTTGGCCATCTTACAGTGGCGAGTCTCCTTCTTCAATCTGGTGCTTCTATTTCGTCAGAAGACTTTAAATACCATACACCAATAGATCTGCTATCCGGACCAGTACTAAAGGCCATTGGAGAAAAACAAGATTTGGGTACACACTGCTATATTACAACTTGATTGATGGGTATCTTATTGTTCTTGCAAACTCTTTTTCTTGTTATATGGTGGTGACTTTTTACTATTATTTCCATCTTTGGTAGCCACCGAGGTGTTTAGTTGGGGAAGTGGTGCAAATTTTCAGCTCGGAACTGGAAATGCACATATACAAAAGCTCCCTTGTAAGGTTGACTCACTTCATGGCTCTTTTGTTAAATTGGTCTCTGCTGCAAAGTTCCACAGTGTAACAGTCAGTGCACGAGGAGAGGTCTACACATGGGGATTTGGAAGAGGGGGCCGCCTTGGCCATCCTGACTTTGATATCCATAGGTATAATATTACTCTTGATCCATTGTCCATGCCCACAAATAAATTGTGAATCTTGGAAGCTGTAAACTTTATTTGTATTTATGTAATTAGAAGATAGTGTCTATAAATTGGTTATTAGTAACTATTACTCCATTCCTGCATGTTCTGACTGCAGCAGTCAAGATCTGTTTACCCTTCTCTCTGTTCTCGCTCTTCTGTTTGTGTGAAATGATAGCAAGAAACTCCTGGCAAATATATATATATAAGAAAACATTGATTTGTTTGACTAACTTGTTAACAAACATGGTGAGTTTCCTTTTTTACTTTTCAGTGGTCAAGCTGCAGTTATTACTCCTCGTCTGGTGACTTTTGGCCTGGGGTCCCGCTGTGTGAAGGCAATTGCAGCTGCTAAACATCACACTGTTCTGGCTACTGAGGGTGGGGAAGTTTTCACCTGGGGATCCAATAGAGGTAAATTTGGATTCTGTTGACTGAGGAAAATTTTAAAACCTATAGCATCCAATTTCAATATCACCTCTATGATGTTTGATTCTCTTGGCGAGGTGGATATTGTCTACCCTATTTTTGGTGAATTTTAGCTATGTACAACTTTGTGTGCATATTTCAAAGATGCTACTTATCTATGCTCTGCAGAGGGTCAGCTTGGCTACACTGTTGATACTCAACCCACACCTCGGAAAGTGACTTCCCTACGGTCAAAGGCTGTTGCTGTTGCTGCAGCAAACAAACACACTGCAGTGGTTTCTGATTATGGTGAAGTTTTCACCTGGGGCTGTAACAGAGAAGGTCAACTTGGTTATGGAACCTCTAATTCGGCATCCAATTACACTCCAAGAGTGGTTGAATACTTGAAAGGTAAGGTCTTCACTAAAGTTTCAGCGGCAAAGTATCACACAGTTGTGCTGGGAGCTGATGGAGAGGTAATTTTGAGTGATTTCAAAGACATGCATACTCCTTACCTTTTTAGCTTTAAGGCTGTGGCATTTTATTGATTTTGGTTTCATCTTGTGGGCTAGTCTTGTTTTCATGAACATCTTGTTACCTTTCAGCTGTAATAGAGCTAAATACTAAACGCTTCTTGTTCACAGATCTACACTTGGGGTCATCGACTTGTTACACCAAGACGTGTCATTGTTACTAGAAATCTAAAGATGAGTGGAAGCACCCTTCTAAAGTTCCATCGAATGGAGCGGCTTCATGTGTCAGCTATTGCTGCTGGGATGGTGCATAGCTTGGCTCTCACAGATGATGGTGCATTATTTTATTGGGTCTCAGCAGATGCCGATCTTAGATGTCAACAGGTTTTTCTGAAAGAAACTTTTCTCTTTGACTATGCTCTAGAAGCTCTCGTGAAAGATGTTACACCAATTTCTTTTGCAGCTCTATTCACTGTGTGGAAAAAGTGTGGTGAGTATATCTGCTGGGAAATACTGGAGTGCTGTTGTTACTGCTTCTGGTGATGTTTACAAGTGGGATGGGAAAAAAGATAAAGATAAGCTGCCAATTCCTACTCGTGTACATGGTGTGAAGAGGGCTACCTCAGTTTCAGTTGGTGAAACACATCTACTGATTCTGAGTTCGGTCTATCATCCAAAATATTCTCCAAATGTGACCAAAACTTCTCAGATAAAGAAGTTACAAGTTGGGGAGGAAGCAGAACTTGATGAAGATTTGATGTTCAATGACATGGTGTCTAACCATGCATTGTCAACTTCCCAGAACGATAATTGTTGGCATCAGCCAGCACCACCCAGCTTAAAAGCCCTTTGTGAAAAAGTTGCAGCTGAAAGCCTTGTTGAGCCACGGAATGCTGTTCAAATGCTTGAAATTGCTGATTCTCTTGGAGCTGATGATCTGCGCAAGCACTGTGAGGTATTTCTTGAGATAGTAGAATTCTGAAGAAAAATCTCAAAGGCTTTTGCATGATGACCTTGCAGTATTATTTAACTACAAAAAATATTTCTGACCCAAGTAAGCTTCCTCAGATGAAGCTATTTTACTCATGAAATGTTGGATTCAGAGTCAGCTTGCCAGGACCAATTGTAGGTAAAATGGTGTCAGTTTGGCTAGGGGGGTTTTCTCACATTCAATAGAGGTTCATCATAATTTTTATGCTAATACAGTCTCAACAGTTTTTGTATCATTCCTGACACAAATAATTGTTATATTTTTTCTTGGATGCTCTGTCTTTTTTCATATTTCATTCTTTATTTGCTATACGTACTCCTGGTGTTTAGTTTGCTGTAGGCAATGCAGCTGCAATGGTCCTACTCTATATTGATCTATCACTGTTTTGGTGTCATGTTGCAGGGTATAGTCATTCACAACCTTGATTACATCCTAACTGTTTCATCGCATGCATTTGCTAGTGCTGCGCCAGAGCTCTTAGTTAGCCTTGAAAATCTATTAGATGTAAAGTCATCTGAACCGTGGAGTTACCGTAAGTTGCCTACTCCAACAGCTACTTTCCCTGCTATTATAAATAGTGAAGAGGAAGACTGTCAAAGTGAAGTTGTAAGAACTCGTGACTACAATAATAATAAACGTAATTTGATAACGGAGGCAGTTCAGCGATCAGACTCTTTTCTACAACCTAAAGATGATTTAGCTCAAAGTGCTTCAAAACAAGTTAGAGCTTTGCGAAAGAAGTTACAACAGATTGAGATACTTGAGACAAAACAAGCTAATGGTCATCTTCTTGATGACCAACAAGCTGCAAAGCTGAAAACAAGGCCAGCACTTGAAAGTTCACTAGTAGAGCTTGGTGTTCCAGTTGGGACTGCACAGTCAAAAGGATCAGCATCAGGTTTGCTAGACGTGAGAGGGAACAAAAGGGCTGAGGTTTCAAAGAAACAAAAAAGAAGAAGCAAACAAAAGTTGGGACAATTGGAAGCAGTGACTAGTATTAGCGGAAGTGAGGTATTATCAAACTCTCAAAAGGAACTCCTGAATGTTGAGATTTCTGAAGAATCTAAGAAGGTAAGGTTCCTGTACAATCATTTGTCTCCAATATTCAAATGAATTGTGCTTAGGTATTTGATGATATTAGACAGGTAAGTAACAGTTTTTGGTATTGTTATAGTTCAAATTTTGAGAAATTATATTGGTTATTTTCTTCAAGTTATCCAGGATAGAAATTTGAGATGTCAGAGCTCAGTTTAAGACATCTCACATTTGGTTGTTTCCAATATTTTTAAGGAGCAACCCTGGATGTCTGAGCAATGTGTGGGGAACCAAGCCCCCAACGACTTCTTTGTTCAGAAAAATTGCAACTCTGAATTATCGAAAGGTAAAAGTGCATCATGTGCTGCATCTAAGAAGAAGAACCGAAAAGGTGGGCTTTCCATGTTCTTAAGTGGTGCCCTTGATGATACGCCCAAAGAAGCTTGTCCACCTCCATTAACACCTAAAAGTGAGGGTCCTGCATGGGGTGGGGCTAAGGTTTCAAAGGGATCTACTACGCTTCGAGAGATTCAGGATGAGCAGAGCAAAGTCAAAGTTAGTCAACCAAGAAGGAACAAAGATCACATGGAGGATCATTTAAATGACAGAATTGATGGGAAAGTTTTGCTAAGTTCATTTTTGCCATCCAAACCAATACCTGTTATCGGAGCACATCCATCGCAAGACTCTGATGTGGAAAAAGGCACCCCTACTTGGGCTTCTGGGACTCCACCACATATTTCTCGTCCATCTCTTAGGGATATTCAAATGCAGCAGGTATTCATATTAACCCTTGTTCTTTTTTTCTGGGGATTTACTTACTATTCATACAGGCCGATGCTCCATTAATATTTTGAAAATGGAAAGTGGATCTCATATTCATTCCATGATTTCAGAGGATTATTTATTTCCCTGTATACGGCTCCTCAAATTCCATTTCTTGTTGATTAAATGACTCACTTGATTTACAAGTGTTTCAATATCATGCACTGTTTCCATTTCAATCATTTTTCTGGTTGTACATTTGTGCGAACTTCATAGGCATGCATTTCTGCTGTTTTTGTCTGCTTGTTGAATATTAGGGAAAACAGCAGGGTAATATTTCCCCCAGTCCAAAGTTGAGAACGACTGGGTTTGCAGTTGCCAGTGGCCAGGGATCGCCGTCAGATTCTCCTGGGATGAGCCGCTGGTTCAAACCTGAGATTGATACACCATCATCAATTCGATCCATTCAGATCGAGGAAAAGGCCATGAAGGACCTGAAGCGCTTCTACAGCACCGTCAAGATTGCCAAGAGCGCGACATAGTTGAGGCCAAACATATTTGATTTGTTACGTAGCAGTTGAGGCCCCTCCTTCTGTCTTGTTTTGCAAGTCAATGGACTACTGTGTAGTTGAATGTATAGATATAACCTCATTGTTCATTCAATCTCTTAATTATTAGAGTAGTTTATATCTCTTTTTCCCATTTAATCTGTACATCTTTGATTTGTAGAGTTAATCCTTAAAATACTCTTTTCTCAAAAGGAGCAATAATTTTACAATAAGTTACATATTTCTTGTCCTTGGAAATGAAAAGTAAGACAATACATCATATAATGTTTCGATGCCTGGTTAGGTCCAATCGTCAGCTAAATCCTTGGTTTAAGTTGAGGATTATGCGTTAGTTATTTGTCCACTCAGTGTTCATATCTTATATTTTCTTTTACTTTTATGATCGACGTTTGATAATTACGAATGCAGAATACAGTAATGCATAGAAATACATTTCAAAGCATGCTCTAGTGAAGCAATTGAATAAAACTTATTACCCTTCCCCTACCTTTGGCCCATCTGGACAATGTCTGTCAACTGTAGTTTAGTATTTTGAAGTTCATAATTAATAGGCCTAAAGTAATTTATAATTTCGTTATCAATTGAAAAGTAAAGACTTGAAACCAATAGGATATGTGTTGTACTTGCCCCCTTAGTGCCAAGGAACAAAAGAAATAGCAGTAACGAATACGAATAAACTATAAATAGATTTCCTGACTTCAATAAAATGGTTATTGAATCATTTATTTGTACAGAGAGGTTCTTTTTCTTAATTACTTAATAACATCCCTTCCCTTTTGAGATCGAATTTTATTCCAAGTCTCACATTGATGATCTAACTTCTCTGAAAAAGTGTAAGCAATTCGGTTAGAGCAGGGGTCAAGGAGACAGCAACTCAGAAAATTGGAGATGGACACGTGGCTATTGATCCGTTGCACCAGGAGAGGAGAAAAAGCTCTAGACCCAAAATAACTAACACTAGGCTGCATGGTTATGATTGGTCTAGCAAGTAGTATTAAAAAGTCGATTAGGGGAGAGAGAAGATATGGAAGGATTGATTCTGAATTCTCTCTCTCTCTCTTTGTGGAATTATTTATGTTTCTGGAAACTAGCTCTTCATCCCATTTCGTTTTGTTCTTGTAATGCTCTGCTGTAATTCTGTTATATGTCAGTAGCATTTCTATCTTTGTAAGAAAAATCTATGCACAGTAATACAAATGCAGAGTTCAGTTCAATTACCGTTCCATTAAATTCTTCTTAAATCTACATTCATTACAATGAAGAGCAAGGAGACCCACTGAGCCAGAGATGAAGAGCGTGAGTGAGATGAGACCAGAAAGTGGAGAAAAGAGACGAGAGAGCCACTAGGCGTGAGTGAGAGTAGACGATAAGTGGTAAGAGTTTCTAGTTGAGGGGAATATGAGAGACAATTTTTCTGGTGGGAGGAGATGGACAAACTTGTCCATTCTTCTATATGCTGTGTTTACCTATTCCTGATGTGCGTGGAATATGTAAAGATAAGATGATATGATCTTTATCTATTCCCTCGTGTCCGAGAATTATTAATCTTAGAAATAATTATTCTGTTAGGATGTTTTTTAACCAAACAATAAAATACATAATCATTAGGAATTGATGGGTAATATAATACTTATTACCCTCAATCAAACAGGCTGTCAACATCGGGTATTCCATCATAGCGTTTGTCATTACAGGACTCTTTTATTATAAGAATGACGAAGCATTGTTAAAAAAACATACAATTGCCACTGACTTTTCAGGAAGAACCAGGTGATAAGATCGGTTCTGTAACTGCAGGATTGCCAAACCCACTTCCAGATCATGGTTTTGACCCTGGAAATGGCAACCAATTGTGACGTACTTAAGTTGAAGCCCTATAAAGCTACGCTACGAGGTGACTGG
>JANPWT010000006.1:17793752-17813036 GCA_024678245.1 Erythroxylum densum | reverse complement strand
TGAAGTCAGAAGAGAGGAAGCTTGGAAGAGTGTCATGTTGGGAAAAAATAGCACCATGGACTTCCAGAATGAAGGATCAACATTTGTCTCAAAGAATGGTGACAGTGAGGGTGAGAAAGGTAGAAACAAGCAAAAATCTTGGTGTGATTTTTGCAAAAAACCATGGCATACAAAAGATACCTGCTAGAAGATGCATGGCAAACCAGCAAACTGGAAGGAAAAAGGGGCTAGTGGAGCAGGAGACGGGGAAGTTTTGCAAGCTAGGAACCAGTCCAGTCATAACCAGGATACCTCCAACTCATCGAGGACCTTTCCTTTCACAAGCGAACAACTTGATCATCTGTACACATTCCTTCCAACTGAGAATACCCCAAAACCGTCTTGTTCTTTAGTCCAGTCAGGTATAATCCTTTCAAATGCCTTTGTTTGTTCTATACCCTCCTACTCTTGGATAATTGACTCTGGAGCCACAGATCACATGATTGCTAGCTCCAATTTTTTTCCTCTTACTCACCTTGTGCAGGGAACCAGAAAATTAGAATTGCAGATGGTTCCCTAGTTTCCGATGCAAGAAAAGGGACAATCCCTATTTCAGATACCTTAACACTAAAAAATGTTCTTCACATCCCCAATTTTTCCTATAACCTAGTTTCTGTTAGCAAACTGACCAAAGATATGAATTGCAAAGCTAATCTTTGGTCTACTCATTGTATGTTTCAGGATTCAGAATCGGGGAGGATGATTGGGGTTGCTAAGATTACTGGACACTTATATATCTTGCAAGAAGAAGGCAAGAAATATGAAGAAGGGACCTATCACATTACTGTCAGCAAGAAGGAGGAAGAAATAATATTGTGGCATTATAGGTTAGGCCATCCTAGTTTACAATACCTGAAGTCTACGTTACCTCATTTATGTATCAATAAAAGTTCCAGGTTTCAATGTGAATGTTGTGAATTAGCTAAACTTCATAGAAGTCATTACCCTATTCAAAACAGTCGATGTCTGGAGCCATTTATGTTAATTTACAGTGATTTATGGGGTCCGTCTAGAACTCAAACACCTAATGGAAAACGGTGGTTTCTCACCTTTATTGATGACTGTTCTAGGGTCACATGGGTATTTCTTTTGGGAGATAAATCTGATGTTTATGCCACATTTGTGTCCTTCTATAACATGGTTAAAACTCAACTTCAAAAGGAGATTCAAATGTTAAGAAGTGACAATAGGAAGGAGTATGTGAACTTGGCCTTAAAAAACGTCCTAGATAGCAAAGGAATTGTCCACCAAACCTCCTGTAGTTAAACCCCACAGCAGAACAGGATTTCTGAATGAAAAACAGACACCTTTTAGAGGTGGCTAGAGCATTAAGCTTTCAAACACACGTCTTGAAATACCTATGGGGAGAAGCAGTTCTCACTGCCAATTTTTTGATCAATAGACTTCCCTGCAAAACCTTAAAATTCCAATCCCCATTACAAACCTTTTCTTCCTTCTTTCCTAATACAAGACTGAACCTGCCTATCCCTCTAAAAATATTTGGAAGCACTATGTTTGTCTATAACCATGATCCCAAGAAATCTAAAGTTGATCCTAAAGCTATCAAATGCATCTTTGTTGGATACTCTAAAACCCAAAAGAGATATAAATGCTTTGATCCAACATCCCGGAAAGTTTATACCTCTATGGATGTTACATTTTTTGAAGGTAAACCTTATGATAGCCGCACTCATCTTCAGGGGAAGTATTTCAATGAGGAAGGTGAGAGGTCTAGTGGGAAAAAAACTGAGAAGTTGAATCTAGAAGGACCAGCAGTAGAAAAGCTTACTGGTCAGGGGAAGGGAAAAGAAAATCAAGAAGAAGACAATGTTGAGAAGGAAGCAGGAAGTAAAGAGCAGAAAACATTTCACAGTGCAGTATATAGCAGGGGAGCAAGAGAAGTAATATTCGATACAACCCAATTATCATCTTTGAATCTAAGTCCTGACATTTCACAATCTGAGACTACCCAACCAGGTAACTCAAATGATCTCCCTGGTGATATTTTTCTTCCAATTGCAAAGAGAAAAGGGAAAAGATCATGCACACAATACCCCACCTCTAACTTTGTCTTTAATGCAAACTTGTCTCCAACTTTTTCTGTCTTTATTTCCACACTAACTAGTGCAAAAATTCCAAATAACGTACATGATGCTCTGGCTGTTCCTGAGTGGGGGGAGGCTATTTTGAAAGAATTAAAGGCCCTAGAAAAGAATGGAACGTGGGAGAGAACCGAACTGCCAAGCGGAAAAAGGTTGGTTGGATGCCCGTGGATATTTACTATAAAATACAATGTAAACGGCTCAATAGAAAGATTTAAAGCTCAGCTGGTGGCAAAGGGTTACACTCAAACATTTGAGGTAGACTATACTAAGACATTCTCTCCAGTGGCAAAATTGAACACTGTCAGGGTCCTATTATCAGTGGCTGAGTGCTTAGAATGGCCTCTAATCCAACTAGATGTAAAAAATGCTTTCTTGAATGATGATTTGGAAGAGGAAGTGTACATGAAGCCACCTCCTGGGTTCAAGAAAAGCTTTGAGAGAAAGGTGTGCAAACTTAGAAGGTCTTTGTATGGACTAAAACAGCCCCAAGAGCCTGGTTTGACAAATTCGCCAAGTTTGTAACAGGTCAGGAGTATTCCCAAGGCCAATCAGAGCATACTTTGTTCACTAAAAGAGCTGGGGAAGGTAAAATTCTTGTCCTAATAGTGTATGTGGATGATATCATAATTACTGGGAGTGATCTTATGAAGATAGAGAAGCTACAAGCACAGCTCGGGAAGGAATTTGAAGTAAAAAATTTGGGGCAACTCAAATGTTTTCTTTGCATGGAAGTAGCCCGATCCAAGAAGGGAATTATGGTGACTCAAAGAAAATAAACTTTGGATTTATTAAAAGAGACAGGTTTAAGTGGCTGTAAGCCTTGTGATACACCAATGGAACTAGGAAAGAAACTTGGACAATTCGAAAATGGTGTTCCAATAAACAAGGGGAGGTACCAGAGGCTAGTTGGGAAGCTGATTTACTTATCTCACACCAGGCCAGATAGAGCATTTGCAGTGAGCTTAGTAAGCCAATTTATGCACTCACCATATGAAGAACACTTAGAGGTTGTTTTCAGAATTTTGAAATTTCTGAAGGGATGTCCCGACAAGGGATTTTTTTTTAGAAGAAGGAAGAAAGAAGCATAGAAGTTTATACAGATGCAGACTATGCTGGCTCAATCACTAACAGAAGATCAACATCAGGCTACTACACCTATCTATGGGGAAATATGGTGACATGGAGAAGTAAAAAGTAAAATGTAGTAGCTCAGAGTAGTGCAGAAGCTAAGTACAGGGCTATGGCTCAAGGAGTGCGTGAAGTCTTGTGGCTCAGAAGAGTTATGTCTGAGTTAAACTTGGAGGTTAAGCCTCCCATGAAGTTGTATTGTGACAATAAGGTAGCTATTAATATTGCACACAATCCAGTACTTCACGGAAGGACAAAGCATACAAAGGTTAATAAGCACTTTATCAAGGAAAAAATGGAAGGTGGAAGCATATGTATTTCGTTTGTTCCTACAAAGGGGTTATTGAGACAACCATTTGAAGAGCAACTTGGCAAGTTGGGCATCATAGACATCTTTGCACCAACTTGAGGAAGAGTGTAGACAATCACGTAATTGTAGATAATCCCGTATTAAGGGCTTACTCTTAGAGATTAGTCTTAGCTATAATATCTAGCTATATTAGGAATCTTTCCTAATGAGTCTTCCTAAATTAGAAGACTACCAAAATTATGTACCCTAGCTCTATATAAGAACCTATGGGTCTAGAGCATAAAGATACATATAACAATCTTCTTCATACATCTAAATTCTTACACAATGTGACACACTGACTTCGTTCAGCACTCTATGACAATGAGGATACCCACTTGGGAAGTGAAGATAATGCTGCATGGGGACATTAGTCTAAGCAAAACAGTCATATCCCTAAAACCTATGGACAAGACTATTATCTAAGGCCAAGGAGATGTGTAGGATAACTCTTTCAAAGGATGATCAAAGGGATCAACTTCCGAAGGGGGTGCGAGGGTTGATAGAAGAATTCCAAGAAATTTCTCATTGGTCAATTGAGCTACCCCCATGGCGAGAAAAAAGCCATGAAATCAATTTAAAACCCAGAACAACTGTCATCACTATCTGACCTTATTGGTACCCCCATTATCAAAAAAGATGAGATAGAAAGGTTCGTAAAGATGTTAACTGTAGGGATTATCCAGCCTAGCATAAGTCCCTTTTCAAGCCTGGTACTCCTAGTCAAGAACAAGGATGGCAGCTGGAGATTTTGTGTAGACTACCGAGCTTTGAATAAGGCAAAGATTCCTGACCGATTTCCCATCCCTATGATGGACGAATTATTTGATGAGTTGAGAAGGGCTCAACTATTTTCCAAGCTGGATTTAAAGTTAGGATACCATTAGATTCAGGTAAAGACCAAGGATATCCCAAAAACTACATTTTGCACTCATGAAGGTCATTACGAGTTTTTGGTCATGCCCTTCAACTTAACCAATGCACCAGCAACATTTCAATCTATCATGAACACCATGTTCAAACCAACGTTATGAAAAGGGGTCTTAATTTTTTTTTACATTAATTTACAGCAACTCCATGGAAGCCCATTTGCAACAATTGAGGGAATTACTGACCATCCTTAGAACTCATCGATTATTCCCTAATTTTAAAAAATGCTATTTCTATAGAAATAGCATTGAATATTTGGGTCGTGTCATAATTAAGGAGGGAGTGACTGTTGATCCTGAAAAGGTGACGGTAATGGGACAGTGACTGATGCCGAAAATTTTGAAAGAATTATGAGGCTTCCTTGGATTAACGGGTTACTATCGGCAATTTGTTCAAGACTATAGTAAGATAGCCGCCCCATTTAAAGAAAGATGCATTCAAGTGGAGCAAAGAAGCAAACACAACTGTATAAGAAGTTAAGAAGGTCATGGTGCAACTACCGATACTAGCTATTCCTAATTCTGATGAACAAACACGCAACTTGCTCAGGACTAAGGGCAGTATTGATGTAGTTGAATCGACCCGTAGCTTTTTACAATCAAGCTTTCAAAGGGCGTGCTCGCCTGAAGTCAGTTTATAAAAGAGAACGCATGTCGATAGTATTAGCAATCCAAAAGTGGCAGCATTACTTATTAGGCAGAAAACAAAAATTGTCAGAATTGCCTAGCACAGCTTGAAACACCTACTTGAGCAAAGGCTCGTCAACGAGGAGCATCAATGATGGTTGACTGCTCGTCATTGAGGAGCATCAACGATGGTTGACTAAGTTATTGGGATACGATTTTGTGATTGAATATAAACCAAGGGAAGGCGATAGATGCTCTCTCTCGCATACCCAAATTCTTGAATATTACAGTGGCACAATGCATCGACGTACCAGTTCTTCAAGAAGCGGTCGACTGTGACCTTGACTTGGTCAGAATCAAACAAGCCTTGCAAGCATATCTAAATTAGAGTTTGGTTGGGGCCATCTTTGCTACAAGAACAAATTGTTATTCTCTAAAACCTCAAAATTAATTCTGAAAATTTTGGCTAAATTTCATGACAATTTGGTGGCAAGGCATTCTAGCTACATGAAGACCTACAAGCGAATGACTGCAAAGCTCTATTAGTAAGGGATGAAGGTTGATACTAAGAAACATGTTGACAGTTGTGCAGTTTGTCAATAAAACAAACCTTGTCACTTTCTCCAGCAAGATTAGTGCAAACTATTCCTATTCTGGAACAAATGTGGGATGATATCTCCATGACTTTTGTGGAAGGACAACCCAAATTAGTAAAGTTGAGTGCAATTATAGTGGTAGTGGACAGACTCGGTAAATGTGCCCATTTTGTCGCTCTTAAACTTCCCTACATTGCATCCATCGTGGCTGAAATATTTGTCCAGCATATTATCAAGTTTCATGGCTTTCCAAGATCTAATGTGTTCAACAGAGACAAGGTTTTTATAAGCAACTTTTGGAAGGCACTATTTCGCTAGCAACAAACCCAGCCACAATGCACCACTACTTACCATCCTCAAATAGACAGCCAAATGAAAGTGGTCAACCATAGTCTTGAAACTTATCTGCAATGTTTTGTACAAAGATAGTCCCATACCTAGAGTACGTGGTTGATATGGATGCAATGTGGGAAAAACCTAACTACTTGCAAAGAGGAGTGTTTTATTAGGAGTCTATTAGAGGAGTGATTTATTAGGAGTCTATTAAAGGAGTATTTTATTTTAGTAGGAGTCTATTATTTCTGAACTAGTTTCTATTATAATTATGTTAATAAAAAAAGCTTGAAGAGGAGTCTTTCTAAGAGTCCTAAAACAGCTTGAATAGGAGTCCTAGTTTAGGTGGAACTTTTATGTTTTTTTTTTCCTATATAAGGCTATTACGTTATTCAATAAAGTAAGCACAAGTTATAAAATTAGCTTTAGAAGTAGAATAATTTAGTCCAATCTCGCCAGGCCTTGTCCTTAACAAGTGCTGCCAGTTTTCATCATCAAAAATAGGCTCTGCGAGGAAGGGAACCAACGGAAATAAGGGAAAAGATATCAACTTTTCTAAGAATCGTCCTTGGACTCGATCCCAAGTAATAGTGATCACCATAGTGCGAATATTGGTATAACACTACCTTTCACAACCAACAAGCTCACACCTTTTTAAATTGTATATGGAAGGGAACCACCACCCTTACTACAGTACACAAATGGGTGTACATATAACGCCAATGTAGAGGAACAGTTAACAGAATGAGACTTGATGCTTAAAGAAAGTAAGGAGCATCTGAGTGTAGCACGACAACAGATGAAAAAACAGGCAGACAAACATCAAAGGGATGTTCACTTTCACATTGGTGATCTGGTTTACTTGAAAATTTGCCCTTACCACAACAAGTTGCTAGCCAAGAGAGCAAATGATAAGTTATAACCTCACAAATTATTCAAAATTTTGGTCTAGTAGCATACAAATTAGGACTGTCGAACTCAGCCACCATCCGTCCAATTTTCCATGTGATAGGTACTAACACCCCTAGCTTACATATTCCTCCCATACTCCAAGCTAATTTGGAACGGAAAGTCGAACCATAAGCTATCTTGGGGGTTCGTCCTAGGCAGGACTCTACTAGCTCCACTGAAGTATTGGTCAAATGGAAAATCTTTCCAAATTTTGAGGCATCATAGGAGCCCTATGACTACATCCAGCAACAATTTCTAACTTTTAACCTTGAGGCAAGGTGACACTCATAGCTAGGGGTACTGATAGACCTCCAGTTAAGCTTTTCTACTCAAGAATAAAGAAAAGGGGCTAAACGATTAGAAGAAAAGCCCAACAATTAATAAGGTTGATACCAAAGGGCTATTGTTTGTTATTTCTACTTTATTACTTGTTTGTTTTGTTGCTAGAAAGATTCTAGAAAGTTGATGTGGCATGGTTGTTATGGTAAGAGGTCAGGTCAGGGAATATTTAGTTGTCAAGGAATATTTAGCTGGCAGAGGGGAGTGGAACGAAGGCAAACATGATGTAATAGGATAGAAAATGTCTAAGGAGAGAATGGCAACTCTTGAATGATGCCTGTAATTTCCTTCCTACTAATTTTCATCTAAATAAATGACCTACACTATTAACCATCTCTCCCCTATTTTACTAGAGACTTAACAACCACCTCTCCCCCCCCAAACGCCATCACAGTAGATAAAATTATTTGGGCACTTCACTCATCCAAAAGTTTCACAATAAATCAATTTGGAGGTTATTTGGGCATGAAGAGCAAAAGGTCACTGGTATGTGTGGTTTAAACATCAAATCCCAAAGGTAAGCTTTGTATTTTGAGTGGCTCCACTTCAAAAGTTGAGAACTAATGATAGAGTAAGCCACAAATCTAACAAAGCATGTATCCTACACAATGTAGAGGAATGATTATCTCCTCTTTCAGTGTGCTTACACCAACCCATTTTGTAGACCAGAATCCATTATTGTTATTTATACTACGCTCGTCAAGACTATTAAAAGCATCTCATGGATGTGTGATAAACCCCTGATTACGTATTCCAAAAGGAAGCCACATGTTAAGTAGTTTTAATTGTTTTAGGACTGTTCTACGTATTCTAGATAGGGGTCAGCTATGTATTCAGTCATTCTAGGCAATTAGTTATTTTTATTGTCTATAAATATTATGCATGCAGAGATATGAATAAGAACTAATACGAACCTTTTATTGTGGAGATTCTCCCATTGGCTATTATTCCTTCTTTACGTGAGATTATTGCTTATAGAGAGCTTAACAGATTTTTATTTCGTTACTACCTTCTAAAATATCTGTCCCTACCAATTTGGTATCAGAGCAGGTTCGAATATGGTGAACACACGCTCATCTTCTTCTTCTGGTCAACCAAACCCACAAAACACCCAGAACCCACAATAACCACAAAACCTACAGAATCCTACCCCTAACCTAACTGAAGCTCTTTTGTCGCAACTTTCTGACATGACTACCCAATTAAGCAATCTCAACTCAGAGATGATTGCTCTAAAGACATCCTCTAGTAAGATTCGTCATGTTGAAGGCAATCTCGATAATCAAGAAAGGGGCAAAGCACATGTGCGGAGCTCTGATGATGAGGACGATTATGACACATCATGGTGGCTGAAAAATCCATCCAAGCGTCCATCAACCAATATTGAGTTTCCCAAGTTTGAAGGTGAGGACCCAAGAGGATGGATTTTGAAGGCTGAAAAATACTTTCGGTATTATCACACCCCTGATGAGATGAACGTCGACATCGCTGCCATGTACCTTGAAGGGGACGCTCTCGATCTCTTCACATGAATCAACACCGAACGGACTTTGCTTTATTGAGAGGGACTCATGAAGACATTTCACGAGCATTATGGTCCAGCAGAGTTTCAGAACCCGGACGAGTATCTCTGTGGCATCAAACAGTCAGGAACGGTGCAAGCGTATTGGCAGGAATTTGCTAAGCGATCTGCACGAGTGAAGAATGCCAGAGCACTGTCTCTTAGGTGATTTTCTCAACAGCTTGAAGGAGGAACTCAAGGCAGATGTGCGCATCCATAAGCCAAGAATGATTTACAAAGCGATGAGCTTGGCTATTGAATATGAAGCCAAAATTTAGATCGGGCGTGGGCCTAAATCTAGTGGTTCACCCAACTTGACCCGACCCGACCCCAATACCACCTGGGTTGCACGTGATTCACGTTTTTCTGGAGCAAAAACTCGACTAGCAACAAACGTGAACACGTCTTCTTCAGCGCAATGTCTGATTGCAAGTTTGTGGGATGTTGAGAAATAGAAACGACGAGATAAGGGACTCTGTTATCGATGCAACGAGAAATTTCAGCTAGGTTACCGTTGCAAGGCTAGTACTTTAAAAATCATGAAAATCACTAAAGAAGAACTAGTAGCTGATTTTGAATATGAAAATGAAGAAGATTCAGAGATGCAGGCCGAAATCTCCTTCCATGCTATCTTGGGCAGTAACTCGGGTTCAACTATGAAGCGACAAGGGATACTAAATCAAAGGACAGTAATGATTCTTGTAGACAGTGATTCTACCCACAATTTTGTGGCTCAAACACCTGTTTCAGAATTGAAGTTACCCACTCAATCTATCGCTTCTTTCAGGGTCCAGATTGTAGATGGGTCATTGATTCGCGGCAATAAGGTGTGTAGATGGCTTCAAATTCAAATTCAAGATTTGCAGATCGTGGGTGATTTCATTCCATTCATTCTTGCGAGTGTTGACATGGTTTTAGGAATTGAATGGTTGGCTTCCTTAAACATCGTGCAAGCAAATTGGCAGCAAATGTTCATGATTTTCTGGGTTGATGGCTGAAGATACAAATTGCAGGGGGTACCTCGAAATTAAACTTCTAGTATAGAGCCGAAGGTAATGACTAAGCAAACGGAGTTTTCAGGAAGTTTGTGTCAGAAACTCACTGATATTGGTGGCCTACTTCAAGATTTTTCAGATATATTCGCCCGAACCTAACTCTCTGCCACCTCTCCGCAATCGTACTCATGCCATCAATCTTCATCCTAATGCTCAACTTCCAAACATACGGCCATATAGATATCCTTATTTTCAGAAGGATGAAATTGAGAGGTTAGTTGCTGACTTGTTATCTAAAGGATTCATTCGCCCTAGCTCTAGTCCGTTCGCCAGCCCTGTGTTGCTAGTCAAGAAGAAGGATGGTTCATGGAAAATGTGTATAGACTATCGGGAACTCAATCACATCAATATTTCTGATAAGTATCTTATACCCAATGTGGATGAGTCGCTCGACGAACTCCACGGTGCTGCCTACTTCTCAAAGATTGATCTGCACTCGGGTTATCATCAAATTCGAGTCCAATCTAAAGATATTCATAAAACGGCATTCCAAACACACTCCGGCCATTATTAATTTACTGTGATGCCATTTGGCCTCACAAATGCTCCTTCCACATTTCAAGTGGTAATGAATGATCTCTTCCGTCCCCATTTGAGGCGTTTTGTCTTGGTGTTCTTTGATGATATTTTAATTTATAACACCTCTCTTCATCTTCATAAGTTTCATTTGGCAGTGGTCTTTAATTCATTACCCTTGCATGCATTTTATGCTCACACTCAGAAGTGCACTTTTGCCGAACAACAAGTGAATTTTTTGGGACACATTGTCTCACAAGTTGGTGTTGGTGTTCGTGTTGACCTGGAGAAAATTGAGGCTATACAGCAATGGCCTTCTCCAACTACTATCAAAGAACTTCATGGTTTCCTTGGATTCACAAGGTATTATAGACGATTTGTGCAGAATTATGGAGTCATTGCTAAGCCAGTTACTAATCTCGCCAAGAAGGATGCATTTAGCTAGAATGAACGGGCTAAAATTGCATTTCAGAAGCTTAAGGATGCATTGACAACAGTGTCAGTCTTGAAACTACTAGATTTTCAACAATCTGTCACTATTGAATGTGATGCTTCTATGGAAGGGATTGGAGCTGTTCTCATGCAAAAAGAGCACCCCATAGCATATTTCAGTAAGGGACACTCTTACTCTAATCGATATAAGTCAGCTTATGATCGTGAATTACTACTCTTGTGCTTGCTGTCCAAAAGTGGAAACATTACTTAATTGGTCATCACTTTTATGTCAAGACTGATCACAGCAATCTTAAACATTTGCTTGAGCAGAGGATTTCTACGAATTCTTAGCAACGTCTAGTTTTGAAGTTACTACCTTTTGATTTCACTATATTATATAAAGCAGGGAAGGATAATGCAGCAGCTGATGCGCTCTCCTGGAAGCCACAACAATCTGATTTCTTCAATTTAATCATGCCTGTACCTTTAGATTTTTCTGATTTGCAGGAAGCATATCTCCAAGATAATCACACCAAGAATCTCATTTCAGACCTACAGAAAGATCCATCTTCACATTCTATTTTTCAATGGTCAGCCAATAAGCTCTTTTACAAAGGCAAGTTGGCAATCCCTTCTAACTCCAACTTACGTGCAACTCTTTTGGCAGAAGCACACGAAACATCCATTGGTGGACATGGAGGTTATTTGAAGACTTTAAAGAGGCTTTCCAATCAGTTTTATTGGCCTCACATGAAGAAGGATGTCAAGCTTCATGTTCAACAATGCTTGACTTGTCAACGCAACAAATATGAAACTCTTGCACCTGATAGTCTTTTACAGCCACTACCCATTCCAAAAAAAATTTGGGAAGTTATTTCCATTGATTTTGTAACTGGGCTGCTAAATCACAAGGTGTTGACACTATATTTGTAATAGTTGATCGCTTGAGTAAATACAGCTATTTTTTGCCACTTTCTCATCCGTATCAGCTAAAATAGTGGCTGGAATCTTTTGCAAGGAAGTTGTTCGTCTCCATGGAATTCCTCGTTCCATAGTTTCTAACCGAGATTCAATTTTCCCAAGTTCTTTTTGACAAGAGATGTTTCGTCTTAGTCAAACTCGTTTATGGATGAGTACTTCCTACCATCCTCAAACCAATGGACAAACAGAAGTTGTCAACCAATGCTTAAAGGCCTATTTACATTGTTTTGCTCATGAACGACCCAAAAAATGGAGTTCCTACTTATGCTTGGCTGAATATTCATACAACACTGGTTTTCATGTTTCTACGGGCACTACACCTTTCAAGGTGGTTTATGATAGGGACCCAGCGCCTCTACATCCATTTGTGAAAGGTGAGACTGCTAATGCCCAATTAGAAGACCAATTATTAATGAGAGATGCAATGCTGAAACTGCTAAAAGATAATCTTATTAAGGCTCAAGCATGCATGAAATATCAGCATGACAAGAAGCGTAGGGAACTTTCTTTTAATGTTGGCGATTATGTCTTGCTACACATTCAGCCATTTAGACAAAAATCTCTATCCAAGCAACGCTATGAGAAGCTATCTCCTTGGTTTTTTGGGCCCTACAAGGCTCTGTGAAAGGTAGGTTCAGTAGCCTACGAGTTGGAACTTCCACCAGATGCACGGATTCATCCAATTTTCCATATTTCCTTGCTTCGCCCTGCTCATGGTGTTCTACCACCATCATCACTAGCTCCACTACCCATTTCTGCTGATTGGGAACTACAAGTGCAACCAGAATGTGAGCTTGACCATCGCTGGACTTCTATACAGGATTTGGAGTTATTAGTAGCTTGGCGAAGTCGACCTCTTGAAGATGCTATTTGCGAAGACTATAACCTATTAACTGCTCAATATCCAGATTTTCACCTTGAGAACAAGGTGTCCCTATAATCTAACATCTAGGGGCGTTAACGGCAAAAGAGAAATGAATCAAGTGTAAATAATTTACATACTCAGAGATGTAAACATGTTGTGGCCTTCAAGGGATTTTCTTATGAGAAATCCAATTCAAGGTACCATTATGCTATGAGTTTCATGTTTCTTGTATTGGTTTGTCAGATTTGTAGGTATGTATCAATATTCTTGCTTTACTTCAACCAACATTGAGAACAAATAACTTATTACTCAAGTAACATCAATGTGTTACTTGATATTGGTAGCTCCAAGGTAGCAATAACAGTAACGTCAATGTGTCTGCGTGAATTATCCGACTTATATGTATATAATTTCCCAAACCATAAAAAAAAAACAAAGAAACTCAACAATAACTGCAAACTTTAAAAGCCAAACTTATTACTCTAAAACAAAATTAATAAATCCCTAAATTAATGGGTGATCAAACACTCAATTACAACAACAAGAAACTCAAATTTAAACAGACCTAAAGTTTCCATGTGAAGTTCACCTGAACGCGCCATTAAAGAGACAGTAAAAGTATTTTACTATTTTATTCAAAAACGATAAAAATGGAAAAATCAACCCAAATTGTACATTCGGAAATTCTTTCAAATACCAAACCATGATCATGCAGATTTCAAATTCTACATTCGTTCTTCACGAGTAGATAATATCAATCTGTGTGCAGGGAAGATAACGATTAAAATGTAAAGAAGATTTTTTGTTTAATTTCTTCGACAAAATAAGAAACTAAACCAGAAAAGAAATTACTTGAAGAAGAGACAACATCGCGTAATGGTTACCTACCTCCCGAGCAAGAAGACGGTAAGCTTTCTTGATATCGGCGGAGGAGGCGTTCCGGGCAAGACCAAGCACAGCATAGTGATCTTGTTGGCCGGCCGACAACGAAGAGTAAGAAGATGATGCAGGGACCCACTTCTTGCGATTATGGTTGGCCCAACCGATAAGGGAAGTGTGGTAGATGATGGAAGAGGAGGAGAGAGCGGAAGAGGCGTCGATCGTCCAAGGTACCGTGGGAATGGGTCCCACCAGCAATCGCGTCACTTGCATTATATACATATAGACACTACATGCACTGCTTCAACCTTCTCTTCTCGACCACCACTTAGTAAGCACCAGCAAGCAGTGAAAGGGAGAGTTGAGAGGATCATAGATGGAAAGAGAAGAAAAGCTAGAAATTGGGATGAGAATGGGCTGGGCTTCAGATTGCGGAAGGAAACAGGGACCTTTTTCAAGAATCATTTCTCTGAAACAAAAAATACATGGTTTTATTCCATGGCAACGGCATTGATAGACAATGTGACATTGCAATCTTTGATGCATGAAACTAACAAATTTAAGTTTGTTATAAAAAATATAAATAATATGGTGTGCCACTAATTGTTAATACACTACTTAATTGTTAATGCACCAAATGCACCACATCATTGTTAGTGCACCAAATGCAATACTTAATAGTTAGTGTACCACTTCCATTATCATGATAGTATTTTATTAAAAATTTTGTACTATAAATAGAAGGGTTAACTTGATGTAAGGTACACCAATTTATAAGAAGAATTCTACTCTCCCAAATATTCTTAAATTTTAGTTTCGGTTTTGTAACATTCAGGTCATTTTTAAGTAGTTGGCAAACAAATTTATTAAAATGATAGAGCCCTTTCAAAAATAATAGAAAGTCATCAAAGGTTAATTATTAAAACAATCATCTAATGAAATATATGTATATATATTTAGCCATCAAAGGTTAATTATTAAAACAATCATATAATGACTGAATCACAATCAATTTCAGTAGAATTATTAGAATGTTTTATGAGTTCGTATATATGTTGAGAATTGTACTGATCAAAATTTTATCGTAATTATAATTTTAAATAGACACAAAACTAAAAGCTAACAAGATTATTTTGATAATTGAATAATCAGAACTACTCAATTTAACAAAATCTACATGCTTAATATTATTAACAATTAATATAAAATTTTTATTTTACTTTTTTAACATATTAAAAGTAATGTGAAGACATCTAATTATTATTGATTTTATTTTTATAAAAAATTTGAAATTATAAATGCAGTAATTTTTATTCTTCACATTATAAATTGAATTAGTTGTCATGAAAGTAACTAAAAGAATCAAATTTTAGGTGTTTTTCAAATTTTTTAATTTTAATTATTCAAAATTTATATATTTTTAATATTATGATTTATGTCAAATTTAAACATGGCAATTTTGGGTCGGGTCGGGTCGGCATGATTTTGGCCTAGTTGATCGAGTCACAGGCTGGTCATGAGCTAAAATGGTTTGACCCGATCGGGTCATGAGTTGATCACGGGTCAGTCAGGCCAACTTGTGGCCCATCCTTATTTTAAAAAAAATTTACAAAACGACGTTTTGTCAGTCCATCGAGCCATGGGCCGACCTGTGGCCTATTGACATCCTTAGTCAAATTGTAGTTATAATATACGTTGTTTTGTTAGCCGGTCGAGCCACAGACCTACCCGCGACCCATGGAAATCCTTAGTCAAATTGTAGTTTTAACATTAGAAACCTTAATCCTTATTGGTTCATAAGGATTCACAAGGAGGAAGGGGGAGAAAATTATGTAGTTTTTTAAAAAACTTTTTATAGTTGATTAATTTTTGTTATGGGAAGTAACTTAGGAATTTAGAGTTATCCAATTAAAAACACCAATTCAATAAAGACATGAAAAGTATTTCTTGCTTTATAGACCAATAACTATATAATTTAGGTATCCGACTTATATACCTTGAGTTATGCTCTAGATTGTGTGATTATAACATAATGCTAAATTATCAACTACTACCATATGCAATTCTATCTTACAACGAATTTGAAATTATTACTATTTAAACAAAAAATGTAAAAAATAAAATTTAATATTATAAAGCAAGTAAAACATAAATAAAAAGTAATAAAATAAGGAAAGTGATTTGACTTTATCCTTCTTTATATCCATTTCTTAAACTCTTAATAAAAATTTTAATCTACCATCAATTTTCTTCAAAAGTGAAAATAATATTATTACTTAGTTATTTTAAAATATTAAAAACAAGTTATTAAAGACTCCATATCGCATTCTTGAAAATTTTCTCAAATCTTCTCTTCATAAAAATTGCAAAAATGAAAACCCTAACTTTATCCTAAATTCACACAACTTTTCAAAGTTACTTAATTGCAATATACTAATTTTCACAAACTTTATTCTCTCTTTTTTCCTCTTATTTCTTCTTAACCAAAATATAGTTTGTAATAATTAAAGAACTAACAATAGTCATAAAGGTCATTCATCACCTTTTTAAATAAAAAAATAGTCTTACTATCCAGTTGATATGTTTTAAAGGCTTTCACCCTCACCGCATGGTCAATTGCCTTACTTTGTGGATCACTTAATATACTTCCAAGAATTTACTTGTTTTTTCTTTTTCTTCAAAATACAATGCATACTTGTCATGCTGACGCTAACAAAATAGATCACTTATATTAGTAAAATGTGTTCCAATGAGAGATGTTGTGAGTTCTCTCTAGAAACCTTATAACGCTTTCTCTTCTAATTTTCTCCATAATGGTTTTCAAGTTTCACTTCCATTGGTTTTCTATATACTCATTTTCCATTACCTTTAAGTTAGCCATTACTCTTTTCTGTTTTGTCCACCTTCTCAAGAATCTTTAGCCCCTTTCTCTGACCTGCTGGGAAAAAATTCTCAATAGGGCAAAAGGGTCTTTTCACTTTTAAGATATCTCGTACTTTTAACTTCTTATTAGTGGTAGTAACAAATTTTTAAACCTCCATTCTTAAGACTTATATCATTACCAACATTAGGAATATTAACTAATAATAGTCTTGACCAAGCTTTAAAAATCTCCCTCCCACCCCTCCTAACTTATTATCCCATAGTACAACATTCAACCATTCAACCTAAACCCTTACCCCTGGCTTACCCCCGTCGCAAACATTTGGCTAAACTATATACTAGCCACCAAAAGTTATAAAAAAAGTAGTATAAATTGAACTCCTAGCCTCCCAACTCGCCACTCCTCAATTCAACCGTCAAACACTCAGCCTACCCCTAGGTTTTCTACCTTTACACCAATCTCCAATCCTAGACAAGCCTAGAAACAAAATGTTAGAGAAACCAATGGATACAAGTTAGAGTTTTATCCCCCAGGCTCTGTTGACGGTAAAAGAATAGTCTTAAGATGTTGGAGAAACTAATGGATACAAGTTGGAGTTTTATCCCCCAAGCTTAATTGATGGTAGAAGAATAGTCTTTTCAGATATAGAAGTCTTGAAGGAAGGGACTAGGACCTAAAGTGATAACTTAGTGGGGTTCTTTATAAGGAGACACCCTCTATTCCCAACTATAAATAATTGCGCTCAAAGGAAGTGGAGAGGAAAGAGGTTAATGGAAGTACTCTTGTTAGAGGAAAAACTTATTTTATTTAAGTTTTCACTTGAGAATGAGCTAAGGTTGTGATTGAGGCAAGGTCTTAGCATGTTGCAAACTAACCTATCTTTTTACTAGTATGGAAATTAGGCTTAAAGCTTAAGAATGTGAAATAAGATAATATTCCTTTGTGGGTGAATTTTCACAATTTGCCCTTAGAATATTGGTCTACTAAAGGACTAAGCATGCTTGTAATTGTCAAGCATACTTGTATGGAAGAGACAACTACCAAGAAGAAAAGAATATTTTATATTAAGATGTATATGAGTATAGAGCTGGAGCAAAAATTACCCCAGACTATCCTAATTCTAAGATTAGGGGAAAATAAAATAATATTTGAAGACAAATTTTGATATCCTACTAATGGAAACCATCTTTGAGGTAGTAAGGAAAACCATAAATGCTAATAGGGAGGAATTTTATAAGAGGAGATTATGAAGAACTGATATAATTGAATGATAGTTAGGAAAATAGTAAAAGAAAAAGAGATTAAGAGTTTTTAAAAGAAAATAGCAAGGAATAAGAAGGTAAGGAGGGAGGGGCATGTACAAAAGGAAAAGAGTTAAGGCTTACCAGATCAATAGAGATTATAAGAGACCATGTAAAAAGATGAGGCTATGCTTAACAATAAAATGAAGGGAAGCCAAGACCAACAAGTCAGTGCAAGAGGACAATCCTATACAAGATAAACAAGTGGTTATGTAAACAAAAGGTTAAGCTAGGCTGATAATAAAGAGGGGCTTATCTATGACAATTAAGAGAAGTTAGGGAGGAAAAAGATGTATAAGGGATCTTCAAATAAAAGCCCATTTGTATGTTAATATTAAATTGGAATCTAAGGAACATAAATTGCCCATGAAAACAACTTTTGTTAGCATAATTGATATCTGAAATTAAATTAGTAATAATATGTTTTTTAGATACAAAGCGAAACAAATAGAATATATTTAAGCTTGGATGTTAAGGAAGCTAGTGGTCTTTAATATCAAACTGCCAATATCATCATTATAGAAGAATAATTATAGCCTTTGAAGTTCGTAGGTTAAACTTTGTTGAGGAAGCTTCAAGTGATTAGATGGTTCATATAGCTATGTAGTTTATTCAGGAAAATAGTAAGTAATGGTCTCTTATGTCTATAATTCAAACTTTAATTTCCGAAAGAAACTATTATAGAACATAATTGCAAGAATCTAACTAAGAACATCTGAACCTTGGGTTATACTAAGTGATTTCAATTCCACTATTTAGAGATTAGATCTAAAGGAAATATTAATGGTAGAAACTATTATAATGACCTAAGGGAATCTATAGAGCAAATGGGAGTCATAAAATTGACATATAAAGGGAGATATTTCACATAAAGCAATGAACAAAGCTCTAGATGGTTAATAGGAAAGAAACTAGATGGAGCTTTGTTTAATGATCACTGGATGTTGAAATTCCCAGAAAGTAAAGCTCAATTTATGAAGTCAAGGTTCTCAAATCATTCACCAATTATGGTGTGAAATATCCTCCATAGTTACAAGAAATTGATACCTTTTAGAATCAACAATTATAATACTGGGCTAGAAGGATTTACCTGTTGTTTTTGTCATATTATTCATTATATCTCTGTATTTATATTGCATGTATCTTTGCCAATTTCTTTCTAGATTTTGATTACATTTTGCTTAACATATGAGTTCATTCTACAACTACTTGGACCATATGGCCTACTTGACAACCTTAAACTATGGTTGAGACAATGTGTGATGCCCTAATACCCCCTGGGAGGATATTGCAAGTGCCACACCAGGTAGTACAAACAGAATGCCAAACATTTTGCGAAAGCATAACATTCAATAATAAACATTCCATAACATACAAAACACTTTATACATGCATTTCCAGAATCTCAACA
>JANPWT010000006.1:17758692-17768749 GCA_024678245.1 Erythroxylum densum | reverse complement strand
ATAATAATAAGGAACTTAATAATAAAAAATTAATAAAATTGATAATAATAAAGAATTTAACAATAATAATAGTAAAATTAATAATAATAAGAATAATAATAAGTAAAAAAAATTAATGATACTAATAATAATATTAGTAATAGTTGTAGTAGTAGTAATAATACTGATAATAATAACAATAATAATAATAATAATAATTTGATCTTTTTTTAGTTACTTCTTTGTTATTTTAAGTTACATTTTCAAACCAAACATTGACATATAAATTCTTTAGCAATAAACTAAACAAAATAATAGTAAATAATTATTCTATTATTCATCCAATCTGGCCTTTAAATCAAATGGGTAGTAAAAGAGTTATCGGACAAAGGATTCTTTTTCTTCAAGTACGTAGAGATAAATTAATCAAAACAAGCAAAAATTTGCTATAGAAACACATTCTATCTCTCGAATGGGAAATTTACGAAAAAAGAAGCATGAATTTAATCTGATAAGGATTAAATGTATCATTTCAAGTGTTAGGATAATAAGGAAGGCCTTTTCTCAGATCTTAGCCCAAATAATAATATTGTTTAAGACATACCCATTATTAGAGAAGCCAGCAGTCCCCAAATTTCCGAATCCGACAAAATTCTGGTTGAAGCCTCTGCAATTTCCCATTTCTATACAAGCGAACAAAACTGAGCCAACACCAGACAAATAGCACGGGAAGAAGAGACATATAGAGGGAGAGATGGTAATAAGCAGCGGAGTGGTTGTGACGGTAGCTAACGTGTCAGCGAATCTGTGCCAGTACATAGCCTGCAATCCTGAGCGTCTCAGGGGTGACCAAGTCCTCCAGCTCCTCTTCTGCTTCCCTCTCCGCGAACTCGGCCGCCTCGCCCTCTCTCTTTGGACCTACCTCTGTTATAATCCCAACAATTCCTTTTCTCCCTTCTCCGATTCCGATTCCGATTCCGATTCTGATTCTGATAGTTCTCATTCTGATTGATCTTTTGAAGGAATATATGTATGATTGTAAAGACTACTGAAAATTGACTTGGATTCTTCTTTTTGTTTCTTTATATAATGCGTTTATCATATCTCTAATCCTGGATCTCAATTAGTCGATGTTTTCTTTTTGCTTGGCTTCTGGAACCAGGGAGTGCGAAAGAAACGTCCTTTGCCCTGCGGTTAAATTACTTCTTTTCTTGTCAACATCGCTTTGTGTCCAATACTCTATCTGTATCTATTGTGTTTTACATTTGATTAAATAAAAATCAATTAAATAAAATTTTAGTAAATATAAAAATAAAAAAGCAAAAATCCTACAAAATACTGTCTGTACTTCCATATGACTATTCAGAAATTAAATCATTGACAAAAATAATAATATTATTATATTTCTTCAAAAAATAAAGCGGTTGCACTTGCTGTGCCTGTTTGGACTTTGGATTGGTAGTTTTGGTTAGGTGAAGAAATTTCCAAAATGACGAGCCTGCGGGTAGTGGTTGCTCCATATGCATTCTCTGTATTTTCCCCCTTAACTCACTGTAAACCCCCTGTCTCTTCCCCCTTTCTAGCCTTTCGCCACTCCTCTTCCTTCCCAACTCCTGTCCTCCCTCGCCCTTCTCTTCTCATGGCCTCCGCAACTAACTCACCGTCTCAGGTAAAAAGAGTCCGGACTCAACCGCCTGTTGATACTGTTGGAAAAAATTTCAGTTTGGGATTCATAACTCAGTTGCGTGATCCCAATTTCACCTGTTCTTCCTTTAAACGAATGCTTTGCGTGTAGTTTGAGTTGTAGGTTTTGGTTAAGAATGATTGATTGGTGGATGATTTTTCTTTGTTAATATAATTATTTGGCGAAGTCTTTTCTTTTCTTTTCTTTTTTGATCAGGCAGTGCCACATGGAGATGTTAACAGCAACGCCAATGTGTTGCAGCTGATCCAAGCTCACCAGGTTACTTCCATACATCTATGTTATTTTCTTCATACGAGCAATTTAATCTGTCTACGACTAGTAATCGCTTGCTGTAAGTTCCAGGGAGTAAGTACATGTCTTACTTAGTTGTGTTGTGCCTTTGACGTTACAGGAGAAGGCGGCTAGGCTTCCTCCTGCTGAGGAAATTAAGACGTTGCTTAATCACAGCACACGAGGCATGCTTTCCACATTTTCCCAGGTTTGTTGTCCACATGTTGCTTATGTGGCTTTAGTAGTTGAGAATGGTCAATCGAGACAACTGGATACAATGTTTCTGGGAAAACCCTAAGCGAGTATCTTGCCGTTGTTCGCTACTGTTTATTTTGTTTGTTCATTGGTTTATTATTATTGTGACATCTTAGACTTATTGTTACTGATTGCTTAAAATCCTTTCTTTCGCAGAAGTATGGGGGTTATCCGTCTGGGTCAATGGTTGATTTTGCTTGTGATGCTGACGGATCTCCAATTTTAGCTGTCAGCAGCTTGGCAGTTCATACCAAGGTTTGAAGAGCAAATATGGAATTTCTCTTCACGTGATCTGTAATGCCCAAGATAACTCATGGGCATCATCTGAGATTAGATCAAGTGGATTGATTGATATTGAAACATTTAACTATGTCCTGTCAATTCTATTTTCTAAACCATTGTCCTTTTTCACTGGTAAATGATACGTAGAAGAGCTATAAACATCCAGCGACTCTAATGCACTCTCTTCAATTTAGTTTAATGACTTGTCTCCAATTTAGTCTTATAGTTATTTGGAATTCACTGCTTTGCCAGGACCTTTTGGCTAATCCAAGATGCTCGTTGCTTGTTGCTAGAGATCCTGAGGATAGAACGGATTTAGTGATCACACTGCATGGCGATGCTGTTTCTGTAATTTATTTCTCGTTCATCAAGTCTATATTGTGAAGAGTTCTCATATTATTGAATCCAAACTGCATTGCCCTTTATTTTGGACAAAAGATTCTTTTATTTTCTTTTAGGTTTCTGACAAAGATAGTACTGCTGCTCGAACTACATATCTTGCTAAGCATCCAAATGCATTCTGGGTAACTTACTTATTGTATGGAAAACTTTGTTATATTGCCTTTTGGTATCATTGCCTCCTGCCAATTATGGTTCTAAATTTGTATCTAATATGAAGGTTGACTTTGGTGACTTTCGGTTCATACGCATTGAACCCAAAATTGTGAGATATGTTTCAGGAGTTGCAACCGCGTTACTTGGATCAGGAGGTCTGTTTAACTATTATCTTCTTGCTCTATCTGTTGAACAAAGTTTTGATACTTCTCATCTCTTTGGCTGAAATACTTGCATTACTTTTTATAATGTTTGTTGCACACTAGGTTTCTCTTTAAATTACTTGTTATAAAATTGTTGAACTGTTGGTTTTTCCTTTTTGCTCCTTTGTTTTGAGTACCTTGCTACTGTCTTTTCTATTTGAAATACTTCCAGATTTCAGCAAAGAGGAATATCAAGCTGCAAAAGTTGATCCAATAGCACAGTTTGCTAAGCCTGTTACGGTAGATCATAAAACCTCATGTGATGCATGCTCCATATCAGTATATTTTTTGATTATTTATCAGATATTGAGCCTTTTAATTATCGTGCTAATTAACTCTTGTCTTTCATCAGTCTCACATGAATAGAGATCATGCTGAAGATACGAAACTCATTGTGCAGAACTCAACATCAATTCCGGTAATATAAAATGTTACCGACAGAATGATGTTCACTTCACCTCAAAGAAATTTCATTTTTGATGGAACCAGACAATCAAGCTATGTGTGTCTAACGTGTGTTTATATGTGAGAGAGAGACAGGGAGATAGAGGGTGAGAGAGAAGTTGCACAAGGTTTGATTTCATGTTTTATGCAGGTGGATTCTGCTTACATGCTGGATGTGGATAGTCTTGGATTCAATGTTAAGGTGCTGCTATTATTTACTGTTATACGTAGAAACTTAATCTACTTGATTTAAGATACTGATTTAAACTCCTCTTGAAGTTACTTCATTGACGGATTAACTATCCATGAAAACGTTATTCTTGATTAGTGGTTTGTCATTTTAAGTTCATTTGTCTCAAAATGTTGCTGTGTCTAGGTAAGTAAGCTTTTGACCTATTTCTGCCTTTTGCTTCCAGGCTGTTCATCAAGGGAATACTTACAAGCTTCGGATCCCTTTTCCCAGACGTGCAGAAGACAGAAAGTTAGACATCCTAACTCATAAATTTTTGCTTTATATTTTCATAAGAATATATTTACTTAAAAAAGTTTGTCTCTGCTTAATGCGGTATGAAATTGTTCTGTTACTTTACATGCAATATGCTTGACATAGCCTAAGGCACTCTGTTCATTTAGTTCTCATCTTAAGCAAAGCTTGACTTAATCTTGCCATAAACAAATTTAGAGAAGATGTGTGGTTATTTTCATTTGCTCTTGCTCTGTATGATGTAATTGAGCCAAATACTGATCACTAGCCTAATGCATGCTGCAAGATCCATACCAATCACAAGCCAGCCTGTGTACAATGAGCTTTCTCCTGACAAGTACTTGCTTTGGTCCTTTCTCCACTTGAAAAATTAAACATCTTGCCATATTTGAGATCCTTGTTTCATTGGAGTCTTCATTGGAAGACCTCTGCCTTCTGTCATGGGCTGTTCTTTTTCATACTGAGAGGTCCTTAACATTTGTTGCCTTCATATTGTACCTTAAATGAAGTGGTAGTGTTATCACCTCTTGTATTATTGTATTTTCACTCTGAGGTTTTGTTTATCGTAAGTTGAAATATTCTACTATTTCTTAGGGATGTCAAGACGCTTATTGTGGAGATGCTTCAAGCTGCCAAGTCTCATTTTTGATAGGTCTTCCACTTATTAAACAGAAGTCAGGTTTGAGTATTATGTTTTGATGTGAAACTGTTAATATTGTTTTATCCAAAAGGCACAAGTAAAGTATTCATCTATAAACAGAATTACAGATGTAGAGATGTATTTTCAGCTTCCATAGAGCTGCTGCCATCTGAACTTGAGAATTGCTGGGTTCTTTCTGAAACATATATCCCTTTAAAGTCTCGCTCTAGTCAATTGTTTTACGACGCTGAATGTTCTGAAACTTTTAATGCTTGGCATACCCATTCTATGCATATGAACTCATTCGGGTGCTGAATCAAAATTCCATATGTAGTCATTTTGTTGGTTTTACTCACTCCTGGCTATGGATTGGCTGACGATGTTGAATTTAGCATTCCTTATAGGAGCCAGATAAAAAGCTGGGGGGGGTGACGTTTCTTTCTTTGTTTCTCCTGGTATGAAAAAGTGCATTATGTAAACCATTAAGCAAGTTTTTAAATCCTGATCAGATTAAACCCAAACCAGGTCATTGTGTACAGAAGGTTCCCGGTCCACAGCAGGTTCTGTTACATTCTTATGGGAGTCAAAGGGTATACACTTTTTCAGACAGGACATATGACCAAGGGCTTATGACTTTTAAGCTCAATTGCTAAGTTTCCTGAACAATAGCTAGTGAAATAAGAGAAACCAAACATTTCGAGGGCATCTAGACTTCCAGGAGGCTGTAAAGGAGGAAGGTTCCGCTTTTCCATTTTATGTTGCTTGGCGATTTCTGACGCGTGCGTCTGTGATGGAGAAGCTAACAGTGAGAGTGATGAGAGGGGGGAGTCAGTTAAGACTTGGGGTTTATTATAGGCTTTAAATCAGCGATTTCTGTGTCTTTTCTAATAAGAAGCTTTTTTTTTTTTTTTCCAGTATCCTTTTTCCTTGACCAACGAAGTGTGTACAACCAATGGCACGGTGTCCACCCAATAACCATTCCTATCAAAGATAGAATCCCTTTTATTACCTATTTTGATTCCAAGATTAACAAGTGTTTCAAACATAATGAACCCCAAGTCTTTTAAAATTGTAATTTTTTTAATAGGTTTGACTTTGAGTTCGATTGTACTCGGGTTGGTAGCACTACTCCGTCAATTCTCGTGCATCATCAATTTTCATCATATTGCTCACATGTGGTGTTCATTTACATTATTTTGGCCATTATAGGAAAGAATCCTTTTTGCTGGCTACTTGCCAAATTGTTTTTGTACAAGTCACTCTACTGGATGGACACTAGGTGACTTCTAGGAAGACAAATAAAAAAGAAAGAGCCTTCCCACGAAGGTAAAAATGACAATTGACCCTTCCCAGCAACCAGTAAGAAAAATTAAAAGGTTAATCTTCTTGGTTTCAGATAAACTATCTTAGAAATACCACCATACCCATACGACACAAAAAGAGAAAATAACGCAGAGCCTGAGCTCAAGCCCCTCTTCGTTTAAAAGACAAATGAATTCACCTTGTAAGACGAGTGGGTTGAAGACTATGGAAAGCATCTTTCCCGGTAGCAGAAGAGACCACCCATCTATCAATCCGAGACGTGGCTTGTTAGAAACTAACATGTTAAAAACATAACCACAAAGATTATGTTACATACCGGATCTATAGTATATGCATAGAAAATGAAAAATACATACTTTATTAATCGTTATATTCTACCAGTTAAAGAACGCAGAGATCTCTTTTTAGTTTTCTGTAAAAACTTCGAGAAGTTAGAAAGAACAAGCGTCAAAATAAACCAAATACAGAGTTGGTTTTTTGATCTCAAAACATTGCCTTTATATATCTTTATGTGAATAACTACCATGCATGATGACTATTAGCATCTCCCACTCACACATGATGGGTTTAAAACAAAACTTTGCAATACTCATACTTGTTCAATAACTAGTGTGATCAGCATATGATGAGAGTACATTGTCACATATCTGTTAGGAGTATATGACACCTCGATTAATAAATTGATCCTGAGACTTATATGTCCTTGAGCAGACATTGTATGCTATACCCTATGTCATATCTCGCATTTACATTGTTCTTTGATCTTATTTAGTTTCTTTAAGTCATGACTGTATTCAAGTTCTTTCCTAAAGAGACGATGGCTATCTATGAATACTTTTAATGCGAGTCAATGATTTAAATTAAATGACCTTCCTCTGTTTTCAATTCTCATTTGAATTAAATTTAATTTGTTTTCCTAGGATTATTCTATAGGATTGCATCTTGCATGATCTTTTGGCAATAACCTAAAGTAGTTAACCATAAATTCAATTCTCAAGAATGAAACAAGAGTCATAAGGGTATATGATGAGGTTTTTCTAAACCTCAAGGGTCTCACATAATGTAAGATGAGATATTGCGACTTACATTAATCCCTTTAGTGGTCAGTTGTGCACACATGGTGCGAGTCATGTGCTACGGTATTTGCTCACTTCGTTTAACTTGAACATTTTTTATTCAAGAAATACCGTACAGATGATAGTTCAAACATACTCAATGTTTAACTTGAGTTCACTTATCTACTCATAAACTTATTGAGAACTCACATCTGGCAACGTAAGACAGATATAGTGATTAATAAATCACTTTGAACCAATTTCCTTGAGGCATTTATGGTTTAAGTTTCTCGCTCTCAATTATCACCTAGATAATAAACTTTTAACATGTCTCATCTCTATCGACCATAAACACTAGAGGTGATTTTCCATATGAGAGGGCCAATTTATAATCTGTCTCATATACTTATGATTCATCCCAAAATATATTTATACAAAAATACATATATTCATGAATCAAATGATACACAATGTATAATCTTCATCATACATTATATCCAAACAAGTGACATTAGATTAAGTGAACATACATAGAGAAATGTTTTATCAGTACAATTCAACATCTACGTAGTCCTAGTGACATTACATGTCCAATGAATACATCTCTAGAAATTGGCTTTGTCATTGGGTCTGCTATCATATCTCGCCTAGACATATATCTTATGTTCACTTCTCCTCGTGCAACTATATCTTTCACATAATTATATTTAGTATCTATATGCTTTGTCTTACAATGAAATTTGGGGTCTTTAATATAAGCGATTGCAGCTTGACTATCACAGTTGATAGTCACTAAATTAATTTCATTTTTAGTGACTCCCAAATGCACAAAAAATCAATAAAGCCACACAGCCTCTTGTACTATAGTTGAGAATGCTATAAATTCATCTTCCATTGTGGATAATGCAACACAATATTGTTTCTTACTTTTCCATGATATTACTCTATAGTTTAGTATGAATACATATCCTGAGGTAGATTTTCTCTCATTTAAATCTCCTCCCCAGTTTGCATATGTATACCCTTGTATGCATAAATCATTGCCTTGATAACATAATGCGTAGTCCACGATTCCTTTTAGATACCTCAATATTCTCTTTACTGCTTTCCAATGTGCTTGGCCTATATTTGATTGATATCTGCTTACCATCCTAACAGCATAACAAATATATGGTCTTGTACACATCATTGCGTACATAAGACTTCTAACTACACTAGAGTAGAGAACATTCTTCATATGTTCCCTTTCTTGTGGCATTGACGGGTAACTTCTCTTCCTAAGGCCTTCATTTTTAGCAATAGGATTATCAATTGGTTTGCAATTTTGCATACGAAATCGTTCAAGAATTTTGCGAATGTACATCGCTTGTGAAAGCGATAACAATCTCTTCGAACGATCTCTTGAAATCTTGACTCCAAGAATGTATACCGCTTCACCCATGTCTTTCATTTCAAATTCAGATGATAACCATTCTTTGATTTCCGTAAGAAACACACAGTCATTACAAGCAATCAATATATCATCTACGTATAAAGATAAAATCGCAAATTTATCTTTGGATCTCTTAACATACACACAATGGTCTTCATCGATCATTTGAAAATCATACGAAATGATTACATTATGAAAACGAATATACCATTGTCTTGAAGACTGCTTCAGGCCATAAATTGATTTTAATAAACGACATACTTTATTTTCATGACCTGCCTTGATGAAACCTTCAGGTTGTTCCATATAGATTTCTTCATCTAATTCTCCATTGAGAAAAGCAGTTTTTACATCCATTTGATGTAATTCAAGATCCATACTGGCTACTATAGCCAGAATAAGATGGATTGAAGCAAACTTCACAACAGGTGAAAAAGTTTTCTCGTAATCATTTCCCTCCTGTTGTGTGTATCATTTTGCTATAAGACGTGCCTTATATCTTTCGATATTGCCATCAGCTTTTTTCTTAATTTTTAGAACTCACTTATTCCCAATTGCTTTATGCCCTTTGGGAGGTAAACCAAGTCCCATACTTGATTTGAGCTTAAAGAAGCCATTTCTTTTGTCAGTGCTTTCATCTATTCTTCTTTAACAGGGCCAGTAAGAGCCTCATTTACATTCCTTAGCTCTTCTTCCTCTTACAGAACAATCATATTAATTTCTCCTTCAATCACAAAACGACATCGGGGAATTATCCCTCGATTACTCCGTTGTAACCGAGGTTCATCATAAATAAATTCATGATTAATCTGATTGCTCCCACTTGGATCAGTCATTATAGAGAACCTTTCTGTGGAATTGCTCCCACTTGGTTGAAGTTCCTCATTTTGATTCTTCATAACAGAATCATTATGATCAAGTGGCTCATATAATAATAGGTCTTTACCTATTTCACCTTTCTTTGGAAAATCATTCTCTAAGAATGTTACATCTCATGATTCAAATTTAGTTACACCTCCATTACTTTGTTCACTAATGAACACGTATCCTTTTAAGTGTTTTGAGTATCAAATAAAAATACTTTTTCTCCCTCTTGGGCCTAATTTCTCATGTGTTATGAGAGAGATCATGAACATATGCTGCACACCCCTAAGATCTGAGACTTGACATATCAGGTCTCCTACCAATCCACAACTCATATAGTGTGCTAGTAACTGATTTTGTGCGCACACGATTAAGTACTTAGGTGGCTGTTAGCAATGCATCACCCCAAAAGGTGATTGGTAAATTTGCTTGGGCCATCATGGACCTAATCATTTCTAATAGTGTCTTATTTCGTCTTTCAACGACATTTTTTTGTTGTGGGTTTCTTGGAATTGTTGATTGTCTTTCTATTCCTTGCTCATCATATAAGCCTTTAAACTTTTCTG
>JANPWT010000006.1:17741973-17757143 GCA_024678245.1 Erythroxylum densum | reverse complement strand
AATTATTCATTTTTTAAAATAAAATATTTTATTAATAAATATTATATAAAATATTAAAATAAATTAAAATAAAAATAATTTTTATTTATTATTAGTAACAAAAATATTTATTATTATTTTAAAAACAAAAATTAAAAATTCACAATAATTATAAAATTTGAAATAAATAAAATAACTAATTAAAAAACTTTGAAAAAGGGGGGAAGGACCGAAGGAGAGATAAAACGGAGAGATAAAACGGAGAGACGGAAATTTTAAAATTTTTTGAAAATTTTGCAAAAAGTCTCCCTATTTTTAAAAATTTTTGGTATCAGCCGATATTTTGAATATCGGCTGATACTATCCGAAACGGACTGGTACTGATCGATATTTAAATACGGTATAACCCACCCTTTATTTCATACTGGTTTTGGTTCGGAACGATACGTACTGATCGGTACCAACTGGTACGTACCGATATTCATAATACTGTCTTCAATTATTTTTATTGTTATCAGCTATTTTTATTGTTCTCCCGTTAGTAGAATTTTGAATATTTTTGGTCAGAAGTTTCAATCGACAATCTTTAGGTTCATATTTTTTCTTATTTAATGGTTTCAATTTTTATTCAGTTTGTAGGGGTATAATTGAAAACACAAGTGAAAATTAAGTTATATTTCACCAAATACTGTAGCATACCAAATATTATAATAAGAATCTGCTCAACTTTTCTATTACAATTTTTATAAGTATCCAAACATGTGAATATCTTTACTTTTCATATATTTATTTCCAAAGAATCATATTTCAAAATCACTATACTTTCCTGCCAACCAAACGGGGCCAAAAAGTACTAACTTTTTTGGAGTCTTAAATATATTTATAATTGGTTATGGACATTTTAATAATTTAATTGAAACTATAATTATAATTAAAAACCAAATATATCAAGATCTAATATCTTATATTAATTTTTATTTATTAATTAAATCTTATATTTAATCATAAAGATTTTTACAATCAACTCTAACTTGATTAAAAAATCTTTCCTTTCTGTCATCGCATTTTTTATGTATGATTCATTAGATTCATAAATATGTTAGAAATGGATATAAATTATAATCTTAAATCATATTTAATATTAGATAAATATTTTTCTAATTTCATCCCACCTTAATTATTTTTCGAGTCAATAGTATATTAAGGGTACTGTAATGTCAACAAAATAGGTTAAAATATAGCATGTAGAGAAAAGAGGCAAAAATTATCGGTTCTCATAGACCTCAGATTAGATTTAATAAAAACAAAATTAACTTGACAAGGGTAGATTTTTTACCCCTCTACTATTGGAGAGCAAGACTTTTGTCTATTTTAATTTATCTCTAACAAATGCAGAACAATTAGGCAGACTAGTAAAGGTAGAATTCTAAGAAAAGAAGAGTCAAAGCCAACTATAGTTTCGAACTGGTACGGGATAGTGATATTAAACTAGCACACTTCTTTATTCTCCGATTAGGCATGAATGGTGGGTTGTTAACAAAAGACAGATTGAAGTTTTAAAGTAAATAAACTTAATTGTGAATTGTGTAACGTAAAGGTGGAGAATCAGGACCATCTAATAGTAAGGTGTTGTTATACCAAGGAGATATGGAGAAGTATCCAAACTAAGTTGTGCATAAGCAGTCTGGAAACTACCTGGAAACACATGCTTAATTGGATGGGAAGTATAAAAATGATGAACTAGGCTGATTATAAGGCCCTTAAGATAAGTTGGGCCATAATGGTATACGATATGTGGAAAGAGAGAAATAGTATAACCCTCAAACAAAGTAGATGCTTGGAGACAAGTTACTAGGAAATCATACACCAAAGCAAAATGGGGATGATAGCTATAAGAGTTGCTACCAAACTATTATCGCGCTTGAGAGAGAAATGAGAATTTTAGTTGATTCACCCTACTAGTTCTGTTAACTAGGAACATATATTTCTTTAATAAGAACGTTTGTTGTATTTCCTTAGATTTTGTGTATGACTGATATGTACATCAATTTTATCAATGAAATCTTTTAACTTTAAAAAAGAAGAAGACAATTGTAATTTTTAACTAGCGGTAAGGTGTAGAGAAAAGAGTCAGAACTTGTACATAGGGTCCTGAGTCATATTCCATTTCCTTGGGTAGGAGAGTTATTTGTTTATCCTCTAAGATTACATGAACTTTCATCAAACCAACATTTTGTATATAATAAGAAATAGCATTTCAGTGTGCACGGAAGTTGATAAGTCGTCAATAATGCCTATGAAAATTATCAAGAAGTTAGGATCCAATTATTCTATGTGATTAGAGGCTAGGGATTTCCAAATGAATATGTATGTATTCAAAAGATGTTGGTAAGATAAGAGAGCAGGTATGTTGGGGACCTAAAAATTTATTGTAAAAAATCTTGTTCAAATCTTTGGAAATATAAATTGAAGTTAAGGGATACACTATCAAGAGATATGAAATAAGTGTAAGCTATAGAGAATGGAAAATCAATAAGGTTTTTGGTGGGCGATTGAATCCTAGGAGGCCTACTATTTAGTTATGCGTTCAAGGTTGTTCATGTTGAGGAAAGGAATGCTTTCACAGAAAAAGTGTTGAGAATTGAAGGGATTCAGTTAAGTCATATGTGGAAGTTTCATCACCTTTATTTAAATTAAGTGAAAGGGAACTTAAATACATTTCTTTCTTTATCCCTAATAAAGAGCTACACCTCTTTTTGATGGTGAAGAAGAACAATTAGGGCCTTGATTAACTAAAACATGTCCTTAAGGAAAACCCCCAATTGAATACAACTCAAAGATTTCTACACTTCACTCACTGTAATGCTTCAAGGCTCAAACTAAATCATAATGAATGCACGCTTACTTTGAAAGCTTTATAAGTATGCAAAGTGGATAAAAGAATGCTAGCCATTATATAAGTATGCAAAGGATCACAAAGAAGGGATCTTATAAGGCTTAAAAGTAGATAAAAGAAACGAACAAGTGGTCAAAAGGGTGAAATAACATAACCAGTAAAAACAACACTTTTGGTGCACACAACAACCCATCATGTTGATCAATTTTTATGTATTTTAGTTTCTTTGCTTTTGTTGTTTGAATTGGATGCTGCAAATGAGTTAGAGGGAGATGCTTTGCCTTTTTTCTACAATTCTAGAATCAGTACAGGTACGCTCCACATCTCCCCAATTCCACCATCCCTACATTAATTCCCCTTCCCCTTACATCGTCTTCATCTTCGTCCCAGCTTCTCTCACCATCTGGAACTTCCATTAAGGGCATTCCAGTCTTTCCTCCTTTTAATTTATTTTCCCGCCTTCGTCCCTTACCCTAACTCTCCAACACCTCTTCTCACATCATGCTAGACACAACATCCCACAACGCTGCTGAATTTCCACCCCTCTCCACCTCCACATCTCTTGCCTTCTGTAACTACTATTATTTCTAATACCTAGAAGACGTGGAAACAAGTAGTTGGGGATACCATTGCCTCTACTCTTTCTTATAAACCACGTAGTGAAGTTGACGGAAAACTCATTGTTTCTCCAGACCTTGAAATGCTCCAAGATGGAGCAAACTATTGGAAATCCACAATAGTGGGGTTTCTTCTAGAACACAAACCAGCATTTCCATTAATATTGTGATGGGCAAATAAGCTACGGAAAAGTAGAGGACTTAATGATGTTCTGTTGTCTAGGGATGGATCCACAGGGGGGGCTAGCAAGGACTATAGCCCCTACAAAACTAATTTTTTTTTCAAAAAACATATATATAGTAAACTAAGTAGGGCTATAACCCCTACAAAACTAAGTTCTTTGCCCCCCCCAAGACTAAAATCCTGGATTCGTCACTACTGTTGTCTAAACATAATCTTGTTCTTTGCTCTTTCACCTCCATATCAGCAACTCATAAAATTCTTGAGGAGGTACCATGGCATTTTGGGAGTCAACTAATATTTTTACAAATCTGGCAACCTGGACTGAGATTCGAAACCATCAAAATTCAAAACCTCCCTAAATGGATAAATTTCCATAATGTTCCCTTAGAATATTGGATCACTTAGGATCTCAGCCAAATAGCTAGCTACATCGGGAAGCCTTTATGTATATATGAGAATACGACCACTAAGAAGAGAATTGGATATGCTCGTATTTGTGTCAGTATAGAAGTATGAACATATCTTCCTAATGAAATCCCAATCATAAGGCTAGGGGAAGGGAATCAATTATGGGAGGATAGTATTGCAATTTCGTATCATTGGATGCCCCCTGCAAAAGCTCACAAAAGACCAACTAGTAAAGTCTTCAAGACTGGAAATTACCAAGAGTTAATGATTCATGAAGATGAATGTCATTCAGAAGAAAACCAGATCTTGAAATTTGAGTGCTCCTGTGAATGATATTAGTGATGAGGTAAAACTCTCTACTGCAACTCTTGTAGCAAAACCTATGCAGAAAAGGATAGTCTTGTTCCAAACAGGGTAACAGAAACATTGGAAAATTCTATTGTAGAGGAGATTGAAATGTCTAACAAGGCTTCTCCTGATTTCATTTCTAAAAAAACAGATGATTTAGTTACCTTACTTGATATCGCAGATCCCCTACATAAGGAAATAGTATGCACAAATGAGCTTCTCATGTCAACTCTTGTTTGGAAATGACATAAGTTATTTCAAATCCTTCTCAAGGAATTAACAAAGATGTAGACAGTTGAAATTTCCAATCTATATCTAGAAGAAAATCCCAACAGGGCAAAGGTAAAGGCCTCAAAAACACCTCCATATAATATGTCTATTTTGGCGTGGAATATTAGATGAATAAATTGTCCTTCAAAGTTATTAGCTTTAAAGGATTTTGTTTCGAGAGAAAAACCTCTCTTACTTGGTCTATTTGAAACAAAAGTGAGGTTGGCAAACCTAAATAAGTTGAATATTCTGGTTCCTCAATGGAGATTACTTTCTAATCATAATCACTATGCCTATGGAAGGATAATAGTGTGCTTCAATTCGGATTATATTAAGGTGGAATTATTGGAGGCAAATGAGCAGGTTATGCATCCTCAAATCTTACTATTGCAAGGTAACATTGATTTTTATGTCTCCTTTGTTTATGCAAGCAACTTTGAATTCCAACGTAGAGATCTGTGGAATAAAATCAGACAATATAGTGGTAATATCAACAAACCATGGCTCTTATGTGGGGATTTCAACTCCAGTCTCTTTGCATCCGAAGCTTAGGGCAACACCAGTTTGAGAAACTACTCCGCTGATCTGTGGGAATGTGTAGAACATAAGGTGATTGATCTCAAATATATTGGCCACACATTTACGTGGTCAAACAAGCAAAAAGCAAGTTGGTTCATCAGGAAAAAACTAGATAGAGGTCTTGTAAATGATCTTTGGCTACAAAATTTCCCCAACAGTCTGGCCAATTTCATGGATCCTTTATTCTCGAATCATACCCTATTATTGTCTCAAATTTGTCCAATCTTACAGCTACTCACCATCCTTTTTAGTTCAACAATTACTTAGTTAAAAACCCTGATTTTGATGTTGCTCGTAAGAAGGGGGCTCTACACAGTACCAAGAGGACAAAACAGTTTTTTTTATCGAAAGTTGAAAATAATCAAGTAAGAGCTCAAGCTACTGAAATCTTCCAAAGGATCTACTGTCGAAACTATCAATAACACCAGACTGGAGTTGATCAGGGTGCAGAATATGTTGTCCTCTAATCCAAAGATTCAAACTCTGATTGACAAGGAGAAATTAGCTCTAACTAATTGCCTTCACACAATAAGCAATCACTCTTTTCTTTTGCAACAAAGAGCTCATATGAATTGGCTACAAGATGGGGACAATTGTACTCAATTTTTTTCCACTCGATACTAGCTAGGAGGAACTGTAATAAAATCTATTCCATTACTTCACATAATGGTACTGTCATCCAGAATTTGAAGGATATTCATGAAGAAGCGTTAAGATTCTTCAATTCTTCTCTTGGTACTGGGGTGTTGACAAATGTTTCACATAGGGACCTACAGAAACTCAACTTGCAGCAAATCCCACTTTCTGATTTTGATCTCCTAACTAAACTAGTGGAGGATAGTGAGATTGAGAGGTGTGTATTTGGAATGAATAGTAAGAAAGCTTCAGGGTCAGATGAATTTAGTGGTTATTTCTATCAACATTCTTGGAACATAATTGGAAGTTTTGTCAAGGAGGTCATATATGAAAATTTCAGAAATGGGGTACTACTTAGGGAGATTAACAAAACATTCTTGTGCTTGATTCCTAAGGGTTAAAATCCAATAAGCTTTGTTGATTATCGACCTATATTATGTACAAACTTCCTTTATAAAGTTATTTATAAGATTATAGCAGCAAGATTGAAGAAAGTATTAGCTCCTTTGATTAATGAAAACCAAAGTGCCTTCTTGTCGGATAGATTCATTGGAGATAATATGCTTATTGTACAAGAGCTTATGAAGGGCTAGTCCACTTCTAATAGCCCCCCAAACTGCATGATGAAGATTGATTTCCACAAAGCATTTGACAGTATTAGTTAGCAATTTTTATGGTCTATGTTGACAGCTTTTGGTTTTTTAGAATAATTTATCAAATGGATTATGGAATGCATTGCCTCATCCTTGTTTTTTGTTTTGATTAATGGCTCTCCTTCTCAGTATTTTAAGTTGCAAGGGGTCTTAGATAGGGTAATCCCATGTCCCCCTACCTTTTCATTCTTACCATGGAAATCCTTAATGCAGTCATAAAGCAGGAGACTCTTTCAAATCCCAACTTCAAGCATCACACAAAATGCAAAAAACTAGGCCTTACTAACCTCTACTTTGCAGATGATCTTCTTCTTTTTGCAGGGCTAATTTGGAGTCTATTCACACTTACATACATGCTCTCTATGTGTTTAAGCATTTAACTGGTCTGCATATTAACTTAAACAAAAGTCATTTCCTGCTATCTAAAGGTGTTGCCAACTTGGAATCTGCTATAGTAGAAGCAAAAGGCATGAAATTGTTGTGTCCTCCTCTCCTCTATCTTGGTCTTCCAGTATCAACAAAGAGACTCAACTATTTTGATTATCGCCGTCTTTTAGACAAGATCCAAAAGAGAGTAAAGTCATGGGTGAATAAGTCACTTTCTTATGTAGGTAAACTTCAACTTATTAAATCAGTTCTTAACTCTTTGCATGTGTACTGGAGCTCCCATTTCTTCTTATCTCATAGCATTATCAAAGTGATCGAAAAGATTCTTAGATCCTTTTTATGGAATCACTCAAATGGTAACCTTGGAGCAGCAAAGGTGAAGTGAGCTGACATGTGTTTTCTGAAGCAGGAAGGTGGACTAAAGATCCTCTCCATCAAATCTACTAACCATTCTCTGATACTCAAGAGATTTTGGTGGGTATTAGAAGAAAAGAACATCCTCTAGATAAAGTGGTTACATTTATACTTTCTCAAAGGAAACAACATATAGGCTATCAAACCAAAAGCTTCACACTCATTCTTCCTCACTCACTTATTGAAACTAAGAGACACTGTACAACAAGAGGTCTTATGTGAAATAAAGGGTGGACGTTTGGTTTCCTTATGGTATGACAATTGGTCTAGCAGTGGCCTCTTGATACAATTGACGCATCTTTCAAGAGTTTCCTCACTCTTTCCACTAAAAACATGATTGAGATCTTTCATTAACGAAAACTCATGGAATTCTCCTAGAAGCCTGTTGCATCTTCAACCTAGCTACCTTTCATCGCCTCATGTATCTGACGCCTTCTTCTGGAAGGATATTTCGCTAGGCAAACTCACCAACAGAATCGGAAGTGATAATTTACGAAGGCATCGATCCACCGCTCCTTGGGCCATTGCCGCATGGAGTAAGTTTCTAACGTAGAGGATATCCTTCATCTTTTGGCTGGCTATCTAGAATAAACTATCTACAGCAGACAGGACAAATAGACAAATATTGTCCCGTGTACTCTATGTAGCTTAAATCTTGTAACCACCTCCTTTTTGAATGCCATTTCAATAAAACAATATGAGAATACATCACTGCTTTATGTTCTTGGATGGATCCAAGGATACCTCTTTTAGAAATTACTAATCGTCTCTCAACACAACTATCTTCCTCTAGACCAGATCAATAGATTCATACTATTGTTTTGAGAGTTTATATCTACTCGCTTTGGAGGAAACAGAATCTTCGACACTTTACGAACAAATCCTCTACTAAAAAACGTTTGATCTCATTAATCATCGCTGAAACTCAAGTGCTTATCATGCTAAAGAAACTACAACTTACTTGCAGCTTAAATATTCGCTGGATTGTGTACCTCTTCTAGATCCTAAGCTCTAAGTGTCTTCTTAAGGCTATTTTGTTAAAGGATTTTCCTTATGTATCCACTTGCATGACTCTTTTACTACCCATCATGCTGACATTTAAGAGGGAGGGAGGGAGGGCGGGAGAGAGAGAGATTATGAAGACATTCTTACATGCACTGCCTAAAGTTGTTTCCTCCAAAGGAGAAGTAATATACAGAGAAAAAGAAAACGGACAAGCAAAAGCTGTTCTCAAATTTACACGCTTGTCTGCTTCCTCACAAAACCCAAATGGAGTACAACATCTTTAACTATCATAACTATAGCTAACAATAATACTTCAGAAGAGTGATGATAAGAGAGGCGAAAAAAGTGAGACAGAAGTCTACCAGTAGGGAAATAGTTCTGGTACGGTATACTCCTCAGTATGTTCTTTTCTATCCACTTTGAAAATCTTTGGGAAGTTTAGGGTCTGCCTCAGATTATGATCTACCCGATGATGAAGAAGATTCACCTAAAGAAACAGAAGCCAGAGATGAAGCCCATACACGGCAGTTTTTTGCTCCTTCATGGAAGTTCCTGATCTTGCATAATCTCAGCCTGGTCCAGATTGTCCTCACATCAATCATGTGAAGCATACGCCCAAATAACTGGCTTGTTTCCCCAAACATTTCCAGGTTAAATTGAGGAACATATGAGCCCCAGAAAGCCTTGACATGTATCAACACTATAGGAGATACAAGCAGCAGCATCCGGATGCTAAGGAACAATGCAGCAAGTACCAAGTAGGGATCCCTTTTCATAATCTCGTCCAAGGAGGAACCGCTCGAGGACTGCACAATGGATTTTTCACGACCATCATACGTCCTTGTCTCATCTTCAACAAGATAATGAGCTGGATCAAGTCCTGAATCACAGAGAGAATCAGATGTCAGAATAGATGAAGCTAAATTGTAACCATTTAACTACCAGAACATCTATATGCTGAAAAAAACAAAGGTGGCACTCAATCACGCACTAAACCATTTTTATAACTTCATGATGGCTTAACATACCATAAAAATTATTGTTTTCAGAAGATAAATATAGAATCATACGAGAATAAATGGACCACAAATGAGGCTCACTCTCAATGCTTTGGTCTAGATGGAAGAATTACCAGTTGTTTCCTCATAAAACTGTACAAGAGATTGAAGATTCTTTGAGCCCTGATAACTGATCTTTGATGTCTGATTCACCAACAATATTGTAGGCAAGCTATGGATACCATATCTTGAAAATAGGCTGTGAAACAAGGCAATACATGCACATGAGCAGAAGAAAATGCTACAGTTAAAAGAATATTTGTTAAAGATGACAAATTCCACGAAAACAAAAAAAGCCTAAATTTCCAAGAGATCCGGGTATTCCAACTGAAAAAGGGTGATTTCTGTTGCCCAACTAAGGGCATCTCTAGTTAACCAGTATAACAATGCTAGAGGTTGTACTAGCCTAAGAGAATGGGTTACCCCATAAGCAGACAAGATAAAAGTCAATACCCAAGACAGTGTCCAAGCTGGAGGAAGAGCAGGTGGGCTATTGAGGAACTCCAAAGGAGATATTTTTCATAGGTTTTCATTGAACATGGAAAATGTTTACGTCTTAACAGAAGAGTCAAGCCAATTTGGAGGCCTGTTATTTTCTTAGTCCATTTGACTTTTGTACTGTAGTTCTGAAAATGGTTTCTCTTATTGCAACTTGGGTCACACAATTCCAAACCATACCATTTTCTCCGCTGTTGTGGCTTGCAAGAATTTTTGAGACAGATTGCTTGTGTGATGTAGTCCATATACAGATAGAGAACAACAACAGCTAATTGTTCTTTTCCCAAAAAAAAAAAAGAAAAAAAGCTAATTGCTAAACAGCTCAGTGATACCCTTGCAATTCTTGTCTTTTTGTACTTCACCAAATGCTCACCTAAGGGGCTAAAGCCTTTACTAACCAATTACCTGACTGCGCTCTACATCTATAATCGAGAATAGAAGTGGTTGCTACAAATATATATCCTCCTTTTACCCCCAAAAAAAGTTTCAATTTTAGGAAAGAATCTTTTAAGCATGCTTGGGATCAATCACATTATCCAGATTAATAATACTACTTAGGAAGTGGTTGCAGTCTTGTATGTACAAGGATTACCTTAAAACGGAAAAAAAAGTATCAATGATTACAGGCACATATAAACAAACCACAAAAGATTAAAAAAAAATTGACCCAAAGGAAGAAGATGATATAACAAGATGTAAAAGCACACACAGCAGTCCTTCACTCGAGTAACAATTCACTAAAACCTAGTGGAAAATGCCTATAAAGACATGAGTATATATTTAAGCACATAATCAAGCAACTGTTCAAGCACTCAACTTGTCAAGCCATTGATAACATAATAACAAATTGATACCTGAAAACAAATTCCTCCACAAGATATAACAGAACATTGAATTTAACCAGTCAATGAAAGGAAAAACCTATTAGATATCTTCCCTATGATGATATGAAACTAAAAGCAGATCAAGTATCATCATTCCTTGGAAGAGCAGAAAGCAGGTCAAGTATCATCATACCTTGGAAGAGAAGAAGAGTGTTCGACAGCCAAATGCTCCATCTGAGGGAACATTGAACTAAGTAGCTTGAACTTGGGATGAATATCGCGTGAAAAAGGGCACCAAGAGGCATAGAAAAGTATACAAGTATAAGCATTCCCCTTAGATGATGTCAAAGTTCTGTCCAGGATGTTACCATCCACCTATTGACAACAATTGGACATAAAACTCAGCAGTAGGAAGAATGATGAACTGGTACCCAAAAAAGGAAGAATGACAACCTTGTACCAAAAAGAAGGAAGAATGAAAATCTTGAATTCCTTAAAAACAATTAAATAAAGGCCATGTGATCCCGAAGGAGAAAAGGAAAACGCATCTAGTTAACCTCATAGTATCAAACAAAGTAGAATAAGAAAACATCGAGAATATTCAACATAACTGAACAAATCAATAATAGAGATCTAAGAATTGATTATCAGGAAGCCCAATGGACTGCAAGATAGAGTAGGAATAACATTAAGACTATATGGAAGTGGTTAAATTTTCATTCTTGCTACAGAATTTTCCATGTAAAGGTATAAACAGTATTCATGGGGTCCTCACAAAAATCACCATGGATTGAGAGAAGATTACTTGACTCCTCATAACACTCACAACTCTTGTCAGGACACTAGATTTCAATGTTCTACGTAACTAAAGTGTCAGATGCTCAAGTCCAAATTTGTCTTCAGTTATGAAAGGAGGGTGGAAGAAATTACTCCACAGAATGATAGGTAAAGCTATTCATTGACTTTTGAGTTAATATAAAGGAGCAATTTACAAACAGAAATCTTCATTTTTAGTAAAACCACTAACCCATAACCATAAAATCAAGCTGAGTTTGGCAAAAATATCTGCAAGCTTGTCCATTTGGCAAATATGCATCAGAGTTTATAACAATTTAAGTTTTCCAGAGAAAGTATTATCTTATTACATCAAGAAACCTCAAATGGAAGGTAGTCTCCCATAGTAGGGTTCATAGACATTAGACAGAGTCAAAAACTACCATGAAGAAAGGTTTGATATATGAGACAATAAAACATACAGCGATATCATGAGAATAATGATGCTCAGATCCGTGCTTGTGTACCAACAACACTTTATCGCATCAGTGGTCATTGTAAAACAGTTAAAACGTACAAGTAAATCCTGTGATTCTCCAATCCATATAACATCAAATCTCACCCCCAATCGGAAAGGGCAGCCATTATTTACATTTGCAAGTTAAGTGGTCAATAAACTAAAAATAATACATCGAAGGAAAAATATTGTTTCGTCATGCAAATAAAGCAATAGCAAAAGTTCAAAAATATTGACAGAGGTATTCTAATCACCAATGGGATGCATTCTACTAAATCCGCAACCTTCCCATGTCGTCATTTCATCGCCCAATTCTAAAGGAACCAGAAAGTCAACCGCTAACTCATGCTCAAATTTGCCAAGTTCCACACAAGATTGAAACCTTGGATTTTCGTAAACCTACAAGTCATCGACCTATTCCAAATAAAAACTGAAAACCTAAATAACCTTGTTAAATGAGACATCCAACTGGGTCCCTTCAAAATCCGCAATCAAATTACTGAATACTCAGCCAAACCCATCAAAAACTAAATCAAACAACTTTGAGTTATCAAATCAACGATGAAATAGAAAAAAGAAATAACAAGTATAAAATCGGCAACAGCATAGCAACCTATGGAAGGGGCGATTATGCTAAAAAGATATGAAATTTCAAAAACCTGAATACAGAAAATAAAAGGAAAAAAGAAAGTTGACCTCAAGAACATGGCTTGGGGAGATCGAGACAAGACATTGAGATTGGAGATGATAAGGAAAGAAGGTAGATTGTTTAGGGCATTTAGAAGCCGATGTGGACACAAGGCCAAGCGAAGACAAAGCCCCAATATAGAGGATGAAGAAACGTAGCAGAGCCATGAGATTGGAGAGCAGGAATGGAGAACGCAACCCAACCCGAGGTACAAAAAAGGAAAAAGACGGGTCAAAAAGATTAGGGATCAAAAGAGGAGGAGGAGGATAACATTAACAGGGGCACACCAACAGCAAACAACTGAGAAATTGGGGTCTCTAATACATAATAATCATCAACGGCTTACTGATGACAATAAACACTGCAGTACTCGAAATAAAAATAAAGAGGAGAGTGGGGTTGGTACTTGGTACTATTAGGATTAGAGCCAGGGAGGTTGACGTCTTATGTCCTGGTATTGTATGGTATAGGGAAGTTGGTACAGGTATGTGTCCTCCTAGGTAGGCTTGGCACCTAGCTGGCCAGAAAATTTATGTTTGGTTTTGAATCTTGCTCGAAACTTAATAAAAGTCTAAGATTTGTATCGTGAGCTTAAATCTGACCTAAATTAGGGATGATAAAAATAAACTAGTTAGACTTAGCCCAAATTTGGGTCTGGTTAATTGGGTCATAGGTTAAGATTACTCGGCCAAATTGGGCCATGAGTTAGGATTGGCTTGGGATGGGGTTGTCTCGACTCGGTCCAACCTGCAGCTCGATAAAAAAGTACAAAAAATGTCATTTTTTCTAATTTTTATAAAAAATATAAAGTCGAAAAGGGTTAGGCTAGCAGTCTGGAGTCGGCCCGACCTATTGTCATTCTTAACCTAAATTCAAAGTTTAAACAATTATTTCAAGAAAGCCAGTAAACTCATGAAAGGCAAAAAAACTCAACCCACATTCATTTTCAAAAGAAGCACCATATATCCTCCTATAATCGACAGAACTAGAATATGATATGTAAGGGAAGATTTTGATAATTGATAGCCCACTAATTCTTTAAGCTTTAATGGAGTCATAAATGTGAACTTTAGACATTTATGATGGCATGCGTGACTCTATTGATCATGGACACTAATTTACGGAAACTTATTTGATGTCATAGAAAGCAAAGTCTTCTCTTCTATCCTTAACTAGTGCGGTATGTTTGTCGTTCCAAGACTTTCTTCCAACTTTAATAGTCATATTCTAATAATTAATTATCACATTCATATCACACTCGATGACAAATAAATGCAAACTATAAGTAAAAAGAATTGGATAGAGTGAGATTCTCTCATCTCTCTCCTTAGTGGCTTCTCCTTCTTATTGTTTCATGCTTTCTTTCTCTTAGTTTTGCTCCTTGATTAGCTTCCATTGCCTTTTGTTTTGTCTATTTACATCGCATTCTCCTTTTTCCAGGTTTCTCTCTTTTTTTTCTTAGAGTTGGCTCTTATTTTTATTGTTGCTTTCCTTTTATCCTTTTCTTCATTATTGTCTCATTTTGTTCCTTTAGTATCTCCTTAGTTTCTGGTTTTAAGTATTAGGCTCTCTAGCTCCTCTCCCTATTCTCCACTTCCTTCTTCTATTTGGTTTTTTTTTTACCCCAATTTCATCCTAGTTCTCAAGTGCTTCCTACTTAAAGTTGGCTTAAATATACCTAGGTCTTTTTCTTCCTTTTATTTTTCCCACCTCCTTCTTTTTATTATTTTTGGAATGGTATTTTAAAATTTCTTTTCTTTAAAGTCTATAGTCTTTCCTTATTCCACTAAATAGACTTAGTCTTTATTTATCTTAGTTAGGCTTCTAGCGGCATTGGACATTTTCCTCCTCTTCCTTCAAGTTCCTCCATCTCTCTTCTTCCCAACTATATTTCTAACTCTAGCTTTTTTCTACTTCACCAATTGAAAAATATTTGTCTCTCCTCCTTAAGGGTCTTACTTATTTATGTACGTTGGTTTATCAAAGGGAACCGACTCGCTACTAACCGCATTAAGCAAGGTAATCGAATTTAGTGTCGCATTTTTTAAGATTCACTGTCTTCTTCAGTAATTAGGACATTCAACTTCTCCTTTCTTGGGCACTCTTTGGCAAAGTGTGGTCTGCCGCACAAGTAACAAGTAACCTTGCCTTTCTTTGAGGACGCCTCCTCGTTCTTAAAGACACCATTTTGCTTGCTCTTGCCCTTGAAATCCCCCTTCTTGGAGTCTTTCTTCTTTTTACCCTCGGTTTTCTCCTGTTGGGCTTGTCCTTTGCCCTTAAAAGAATTTGCGGATCTTGCCTTAGATTCTTTTATCATTCGAAAATTCACCAAGGCATCAGTGCCCGTGATTGCACTAACCACGTCCTTCACATTTTGCCCCCGTAACTCCATTTAAGCCCACAGTTGTAACCTGAGTAGAAAATTAAAGGGCTTG
>JANPWT010000006.1:17705506-17721005 GCA_024678245.1 Erythroxylum densum | reverse complement strand
CATTCACAAAAACAACACTTCTAAACAATAGATCAAGCCCTCTACTACATTTCTAACCCATTCTAAGCTTCAAATCCATCCTAAAATCATCAACCCAACGATTTACCCATCTTTTTCACCCAAAACCCTAAATCATCGATTTCACCCAATCCAAGCTATCTTAAAGTTTAATCCAACCGAAAACAAGATAGAAAGACGCTAAACTTACCGGGTAACGCTCCAAAATGTCGGAAAGCCTGAGAAATCGAAAATCCCAACTCTTCTTCCTCTCCTCCTAACGACGGCTTCTCCCTTCTTCTTCTTCTTTCCTTTTCTTTCTTTTTCTATTTCCTTCTTTTAAGCCTAAGGGCATGGACAATGTCCACAATGCCCTTCCTAAGAAGCCTAAGCCCAAAACAACCTAAGTAAACTTCCCAAAATACCCTTACACAATTTAATCCTATAGCTCCTAGTCAACCATATTTAATCTCAATTATACTCCAATCAATCACCAACACACCCAATTTAATCAAACTAAGCCATAAACACATAACTATCACAATTCATGCTTAATGACATCATAAAAAAAATTTCGGGGTCCAACACCCTAGATTCACGTAGCTTCACAAATGAAAGTTGTGGTGTATAGCTTTTAACCCAATCGACATCTAGCGTTGCAATGGTATGCTTCGGTATAGTGATCTCGAACTGGCCATCCTCTTGTGCCTTCAACAAATTCGCCATCTGTTGTTGCAACTGTTGGATTCGCACATCCAACTTCTTGAATCGAGTTGTGAGATGTGATCTCTTCCTCCCCTTGAGGAATTGGCCCAATGAGTGCCTCCACCCTAGACACTCATTCTATCAAGTTGCCTACTGTCATCCCAAAATTTGGCTTTAATACCAGTTGATACAAAGGTCATTTTGGGACTCAAACTTTCATTGAAGTTGATCACTAACACCCTTTATACGACAGTCTCACTTAGGTTTACTTAAGCAAGACTTCAGTCTTCAATGACCCTCAAAGTGTTTACCTCACATACTCGCATTGTAATAAGAAAAAAAAGGCAATCAAAAAACAAGAGAGATATGGTAAAACTAGCCTTTATATACTTTCCCTCAAAAGAATACAATGAATGCACTCTCTGATTGAATGAAGAGAACAAAGCTTGAATGAGCTATATCTATGCACTCTAACTTGGAAGCCAAGTTACATTCAGAATCCCACTTAAACTAAACTGCCTAAGATCATACTAAGATCACATCTATCTCTATCAGATTACATCGAGTTGATCAATTGGATGACACCCCCATTTAAATAGGACTCTAACTGATAAGATAAAATCTACAAGATAACAAAACGGAGTTTACATTTAAATAGGAAACTAGTATCCTTATCCTTAAAGATCTCCACTATCTTCAGATGTTGAGTCCCATTGCAGCTTTAACTCCTAGTTATCGCCACATCATCCAGGATCTCTGCACGATCTTTATTCGCTAATGATGCAGTATGATTTTGTCGAAACCCACATAGCACACTGGCCTGATCCAATGCTTCCCACAACAGGTCCGCTAGTCGTGGTCTATTCATCCGAGCATAGGCCAAGTCCTTAGTTCATCAAATCCTTAGCCTGAGTCGAATCAATCTCAAGGTCCGAGACTCTACTAAAATTCACACCAAGTCCGATCCCACTGGCCCAAGTTTGCCTTAATATTTTCGCATGCCTCCCTCATGCATGTAATCCAGCTAACCTTCCTCCTAAGGCGCATCGTAAAGTTCGTTGAAAAGTGATCCGAAGTTTAAGAGTCTAATAGAAAGGGTCTCTTCTCCATTTCCAAGCAATCTCTCTTTAAAGTTTGAACTTTTCACTTCTCCATTTTCAATCCTTCTCAATTTTCATATGATTTTCATTTGTATCTTTATCTCGGTCTACAAGTCATCTCTCTCTGAAGTTTGAACCTTTCACTTCTTTGTTTTCATGTTTTTCTTCTATATCTTTATCTCCGTCTATAAGCCATGAAGTTTGAATCGTACACTTCTCCACTTTTAAGCCTTCTCAATTTTAATATTTTTCTTCTATATCTTTTTCTCCATTTATAAGAATATAGGCAACTAATTTAATATTAGGTTATTCACTTTCAACTTCTTTGTCTTTCTCTTCCACTAAATTTTACAATTTCACTGCATGAATTGGCTTCTAGAAGGAGCAATTTAAAAACTTAGATTATTCTAAGACTTTGGAGGGATTTATAGGCAAGTGAGTGTATGTTTGTTCTCTGTTTGCTTTTTATTTCGTGATTCTTAGGCCTAAATTTATGTTTTGCCTTTTAGGTTGTGAATCTTTATAATTTGGTTGGTTTAAGAGTCTGAAAAGAAAGAGAAGAATACAATTCTTCATGGTACTAAAGAAATCAACTAATACATTATTTAACTAGCCAATTTTTATTTACAAAAGTTAAGGGTAAAAATTGGACTAAAAATTATTTCAATTCGTGGAACCAATCATTTCGGTCAAATTTTTAAAAAATTAGTAATAGGGTGAAATTGCTGGCATCGTACAATACTTATACTTGATTCAGTAAATTGAAATTTCGTACCAATTTTTGTCTCAATACGGTATGTAATTCATATCCTTACTTCCTAGACCTCATAAAATAATAATAACAATATCTCCACCGGGTATTAAGTTATCCCAATTCCAAACAGTACTTATTGTCAAATCAAATGCAGGCTTCTAGAGAGAGGGAGGGGTGTTAGGGTTTTTAGAAAGGTAAGATTCGAGAAATCTGAAAGAAGATGGAGATCCAGGATAGGAAGGAATCCGATAACAATAACAATAGTAATCCGCAAACAACATCCGATTCTACCTCTCCTCCTTATGATTATAATACTAATACTATTGATCGAGACGCCGAGGAGCGCCAGACTCGTGACCTCAAAGCTGGTTTACATCCTCTGAAGGTGTCTCTCTTTCTCTCTAAACGTATACATGTTTAAACGTATCAGTGAATAGCTTGATTGATTAGTTTGTCTCTGTCTTTCTCCAAATCTTTCGAGTAAGTTTTACTTATCGTTACATTGGGTATGGTCTAAGAGAGGGATTATCGTGTTCTAGCTTTGTTGCATTAAAATAAGATGGAATTGACGAGATTTACTTAGACCACAACCATTGTACATGGAAGATGTTTTTATTAGCTCTTTGGAGAATGTCATATTCTGGAATTAAGTTTTCTTGTGCTTTTTTTTTTTTTTACGTTTCTATTGGAATGAAGTAGTATAAGATGATTGTGGTATTGATGGGAATTTAAGCATGGCTATGAAGGTAGCTTGAAGAGGAATCTAGAAATTGCACGCTACTGCAGTTTTGTGTACACTATAGCGGGTACAAGAAGAAGTCGCTGAGATGGAGGCTTCTTCTCAACCCTTTCACTTGTGAATTTTATGCTGGAATTGGATATAAAAGAGAGGCAAATCTTTTTCTTTGTCAAAGTAATCTTTAAGTACATAACTAGAAAATAAATTGTATTTGCTTTTGAAAACACGCACACTTGTAGGTCTACTTTCATTTTGTGTAAATAGTCATAAATTGGTTCCTTGACTCCAGAAGTCAACTTGTTATGCTTATAAAAGATGTGGATTGTTAGTGCTGATTGATCCTTGAAACTTAGTCTTCTTATAAGGTCCTATCCATAAGCACAAGATATGACATTAGGATCTAAATGGTGATGCTAATGAGAATTATATTAAATCGTATGAGTTTCTACTTTCTTTATCTGGATAATGTTATCATTCCCTTACTTTATTTTATTTTGCCCTGACTAGCATAAGTTTGTCATTTGGTACACTCGCCGAACACCTGGAGTTCGAACACAAACATCATATGAGGACAATATAAAAAAGATTGTGGAGTTCAGTACTGTGAGTCCTATTTATTTGATCATTGCCTGCATATATACATTTCTCCTATTTTTCTACCGATCTGTTCTTTAAGCATTTTGTAGGTTGAAGGCTTTTGGGTTTGCTATTGCCATTTGGCTCGAACTTCTTCATTGCCGAGTCCAACTGATTTACATCTTTTTAAGGAGGGAATTCGCCCTCTATGGGAGGTAATTTTAGGAAGTTGATCTCTTCTTGAGTTTGTTCATTACTTGGATCTTGTCTAATGTTCAACACTATGCCAAACATTAACACAAACATTGTTAATGGTTGGTAACTTCCAGGATTCGGCTAACTGCAATGGTGGTAAGTGGATAATACGATTCAAAAAGGTTGTCTCTGGTCGCTTTTGGGAGGATTTGGTGAGATGAAAACTTGAGCTTGACTTTTATTGATTATTGTGCAGTTATGCTATTGATGCAAAATTGATGCAAAAGGGCTTAACCTACATAGAAGAAATAAAAGAGAAAAAGTTAGTTAACCATAAGCCTTAATTTGGTAAAATGAGGATTGAGAATTGAGCTGACACCAAAAATAAGGGCTGAAATTTAGATTATATTAGGATTCCTTTTTAGGTAAGAAGTAGTAGTAAATAAATGTTATTTTATTTTAGATATGTTATCTTAGTTGGTTAGGACTTATAGAATTTTTATTATAATAAAATTTAAATTAGGAACCCTTTCTTACTATAATAAGAGTTCTAAGAATTATATATGTGTGTATTCAGCTCTTCATCAAGAATAAGCAATCTTAAATTTTTCTACAAACCTGGGTTTTAACTAGAAGGTGTGATCCTTTATTCTAAGAGTAATTCTTAGATCCTATGCATGATTCCTAGTTTCTACCTTTTATTCTTTGTGTTCACCACAAAATTCCGGCAACCAAAATCCTAACTTCCAGCATATTAAACGATAAAATTCGGGCCTAATATCAGTCATATTTCTAATTTTGTGATTTTTAGTTATTATTTAATAATTGTTCTATTTTTCCTATATTAATTTGGTATTAGAGCTTTATTTCACGATAGCGACATGTAGCAGAAAGGCATATAGAGGAATATTCAGTGACTAGGAGCGATATGAAATACTTCTAAGAGTTATAGAGATATTAAAGCTTGATGACTCTCGATCACAGGGTAGTCGAAGAACTAGCCTAGAAAACGATGTTAGACAACAAACTACATTTGATGATGAGGGTTTAGAGAGTGAAATCCAAGATAAAGAGGTTGATGCTAATTAACAGTGAAGGGGGTTCGGAAATCAACTCCTACTGAGAGATCCAAGACAAAGAATGTTCTTGATGAACAAATTGTAGTCACAAGAAATGAAGGATATCAACAATTTCTTGTCATGGGGACAGGAAGACCAATTTTTGATAGTACTTGGATTCCAGAAATAGAATTTCAAAAGTTGAATCCAGACTTATGTGATCAGTATTTGTCACATTCTATGTCAATGATGACTTTAGACAAGTTGGGGAGAATTGATGTAAAAGGGTTTAAAGTATGTAGAAGAAATAAAAGAGGAAAAATTAGTCAGTCACATGCTTTAATTTAGTAAAATGAGGATTGAGAATTGAGCTGATATAAAAAATAATGGCTGAAATTTAGATTATGTTAGGATTCCTTATTAGATAAGAAATAGTAAAGTTAAATATGTTATTCTATTTTAGATGTGTTACCCTAGTTTAGAACTTATAGAATTTCTATTCTAATGGGATTGAAATTAAGAACTCTTTCCTATTATAATAAGAGTTCTAAGAACTATATATATGTATATTCAGCTCTTCATCAATAATAAGCAATCTGAAAATTTTCTACAAACTTGAGTTTTAACTAGAAGGTGTGATGCTTTCTTCTAAGAGTAATTATTAGATCCTAAGAGTGATTTCTAGTTTCCTACCTTCTATTCTTTATGCTCTTCACAAAATTCTAATAACCAAAATCTTAACTTCTAGCATAATAAACCACAAAATAATAGCCAAATATTGGTCATATTTCTAATTTTGTGATTTTTAGCTACTAGTTAATAACTATTCTATTTGTCCTACATCAACTATTCTCTTCTTCCAGTTGACAATTCATTTGAACAGGGTTTACAGAATGTTGTTCTATTTTCTAACCAGACTTTATATTTGATTATTGGTGAGATGAGAACCTGAGCTTGGCTTTTACTGATTATTGTGCAGTTGTGCTCTCTATTCTTCCAGTTGACAATTCATTTGAACAGTGTTTACATTCTATCTTGTTTTATTTTCTAACCAGACTTTCTGTTGGATTATCGATGATAAATGCATCCGTATGCTTACATGACATGATATGGAGTCAGGTTGTTCATTAAAAAGCTACTAGATTGTTCAACTGATGAGAGCTTCGAATCTGCGCAAGTTTATTAGATAAGATAAGAATTTAGTTAGGGGAATGTTATAGGACCTGGGGTTTTATATATGGCTTTCTGTAATAAGCTATGAAGGGGAGCTGTTAGGTCTTAGGCTTCTGGTTTAAATGGAATTTTCCTTTTTCTTCTAATTGGAGAGTGGATGTTCCTATATGAGTAGGGAATGTGTAGCTGTGACCTGCATGGAAGAAAATGTAGGTGATGGTTTCCTCATTAACTTCCCTCGCATTCTCCCTTCATTTCCAACCTCATAAACAAATCGAGATAAAATGAGTACACTATAGCATCAACTTTTGCTTTTTGTATAGAAGTTGAACTTCGATATCTTTTCCACTTATTGTATTGTTTTGTAGTAAAACACGTGGTTATATAATCATTGTTTACATACAGGTTCTTGCGTTAGTTGGTGATCAACTTGATTATGGTGAAAATATATGTGGTGCAGTGCTAAGCATTCGGTACAACGAAGATATACTGTCCGTCTGGAACCGCAATGCATCTGATCATCAGGTAAAAAAATAGTATATTCAATTCACTTGGTTAATGTAACCGTCTATTACTAGTCTAGTTCTCATTTACAACTGTTCTCCAATGCTCATCTTTTTTATGGGTCTCATTGTCCATCGACTTCTCTGTGAGTAGAATGCAATTGACTGACTTTTATTGCATTAGGCTGTGATGGCTCTAAGAGATTCAATCAAAAGGCACTTGAAGCTTCCCCATAGCTATGTGATGGAATACAAGCCTCATGATGCTTCCCTCCGTGATAACTCTTCATATAGAAATACATGGTTGAGAGGGTAGTAATTTCTTTCTTCTTACTAAGGGATCAGGAATTAGAATGCAGATGCTTCTGCATGGGTGCGTGCTTCATATTGGCAGTTGAATCCATGCTTGAACATGGAGGTCTGTATTATTACTTGAGAACCTTTAGTGGTTATGTCAAGATCTTGATAGCCCGATGACGTATCTATGAGACGATGTCAGAAGAAGCAGAATTTGATTTTCGTTTGGATTTTGGATTGCGAGTTTTATTGATGCGAATGTGGCTCTGGCGAAATGGACTTGAAATTTTGTCTAGATATATGTGAAGTAATCTGTTTATGGATCATTCTTATGGGAATTGTGAAGTAGTTAAGAGGAACTTGGGGTTTTAAAAACAACAGAGATGCACTGCTGCCAGGTTACTTACTCACAGATGTTAAATGCCCAAAATAGAAAGCTAAAATTCCCTAAGACATTAAGGTAGAGTAGGATGTGAGAAACTGTAACTGTCGTCAAATGCTTAATGATCGCTTATGCAATATTTTATTCAATACAACCCTGAAAGTATGAGAAGTTTTAGGCTAAGGGGACAAATTTGTTCCTAGACATTAACCTTCTATTAGATTTACGGTGTTATTTAATTTAAGAATGTTTCAAAATTAAATTAGTGGCTCTCTATCCCACTTCGTTTCCAGTCAGGTCTAGAAGTTGATTAATGCTCCAGCATGAACATTATAAGAAAGTTACGTATTGTCTCTCAAAAACAATAACAATGAGGGGGTTAGGATGAAAAGCAAAGCTTTCCCACTAGATATTTAATCTCTCCTTTATCCAGGTATCATCAAGCTCCCTTTCCCAGTTAATTCACACACACCATCTTCACCAACAACATTCTTTATTTTATTTAGAGTTAATAAAAATTAGGATTGATTATAAAAAATATTAATCTTTATTCAATTTTACAATAATAGTCCAAACTTAAAAAAGCGACACTAAAATGTTCAAAATTTTAATTCGTTGTAAATATAGTCTAACGTTAAATTTTCTGTTATTATCGCTGATGTAAAAGATACTATGCTGAATTAATCGTTTCGTTATGTGTTCAAAAGCTTTTTTCATGTAATTATTTTTCTAATTTAATAAATTTAGAAAAATAAAATCATGAATAATTTTTACTACTATTGTCGCCGTCTCCACCTAATCTTTACCATTGTTGCTTGGAACACAAAAGGTATTATTGATCCTAATAAACATCTTCTAAAAATTAATTTCATTAATATAATTAAACCATTTATCCTTATCCTTATTGAAACTAAGCTGAGTTCTGAAGCATTTATAAACTTCTGATTCTAAAAAAGTGGACTATAATAACAAACCATAGCGATCATCATAAAGGGAGAATAGTTGTTGCATACAACTCTAAACAACCAAAATCTTACATGTGCAATCTTTCTTTCAAGGAATACATTCACAATATAAAAATGGAGAGCTAGGAAGAATGTGGATTAGCTTCATATATGCTCCAAACCATCATTTTTAGAGAGACTCTTTATCGGGAGCTTACCAACCTTAACGCAATGATATCAGACCCATGGTTACTCCTGGGAGATTACAGCTATATTGTGCACCACTTTAAGCCAGAAGGGGCTAGGTGCACCACTAAACCTAGAAAGGAGTTAGGCTTATGTTTGGCTTCAATAGAAGTGATTAATTTAAGCTACAATGGTTTCCTATATACATGGACAAATAAACGTGAAGGTAGTTGGACTATAAGAAAGAAACTTGATAGGTGTGTTGCTAACAAAGAATGGATTCAAAGCTTTCCAAAATGCAAAACATATTATTATGAGAGTTTATGCTCTTATCATAGTTCTATAATTGTTTGTGGGCCACTAAATGGAGAACCTCTCCTTTTAAATTCTTCAATTACCTCTTAGAAAAGATGGAATTTGGTGCGCGTCAAACACACTAAACAATAAAACTTAACTTTGCACACTAAAATTGAAATAATAGTGAGTAGCGATCATATCTACAGAGAGTGTGTATGTAGCTTTTGTAATGAATGAATTTGTGTTTATGATTTTTTTTAAGGCTGGGGGAAGGGGATTTATTGAAATCAATAAACAAAATAAATTATGATTGAACTAATAAAAGCAATTTAAATCAAACAGTGGAAAAATGGACTTAGAATCCAGTTCTCAATTCAATCTTGGCCTAAACATGAATGACACACTTAATCTTCATATTGTTCTTATACCTCCCTTAGAAATTATAAATCATAGATCAATAATAAGTTCTATTACCCTGGTTTTTCCTTAAGTCATATTTAATCAAAATAAGCTATTTTATTAAACCTAGCTGTCAAACAACCCAGAATAAGCTCTTTAGATTTAGTAGGACAACCACATTTAAGCTAGGAAAACAAATTAATCTAAGTAACAATCACACAAGCTCAAGTCATTTAATATATGCTATATTGTCCCCAATGATTTACTACCGTTAGTTAGCACAAATGAGTCAGAGTTACAATGATTATGTATTGTAATCTAGATTCTAGCTATAGGTTCATACAAGATCAATCTATTGAAAGAGTTTAAATCATTCTTACATGAATACTAAAAGCATTAAGCAAGAATAACATAAACAATTTTTAAAGAGAGAGAACAACAACATAAGATGAAGAGATGCCCATATGCATTTGTTGACCTCGATTTCCCCTTAGAATCATAAGGAAAAACTTGAGCTCTCTATAAATCTCAAAGAGGTCAGTACTTAGCCCCCTTTTATGCTTCTCAAACCCTACATCCCATCTTTGGCCACTTGGATGTCTATTTATAGAAAGATTAGGGTTCTAGGAGATACATGGCTAGATACGTGATTGTGTATCTAACCATGTATGTCAAAATTTTCAATTTGTGTTTCTATATGGCTGTGTAAGCATATACACAGCTACTCAAGTTGTAGGAACTTAATTTCTTGCATTTTCTTGTCTCATATTCACCCTAATTCATCTCCTTCTTGTTCCATAAATATAAATAAGTTTGAACATCAAGATAATGGCTCCAAGGATGTGCTTTTAGCCATTTTAGTTCCTATGCTTTCAACTTGTACCTAAAACCAAATATGAACTTAAATGAGTATATTAAGCATTTTATAACATTAATAACTAAGTATTAAGGAGTGAATATATAATAAATCAAACAAAAGTAGTATAAAAGGGTCTTTGGAAGCGAGATATGGGTTACAAATCCTTTCAATTTTACAAGAGGATACTAGTTATAAAATCAGAACTCAAGAACTTACACATGAAACTTACCCCAGATTAAAATTGGAAACATAAGCAACAAAAAGGGAACTCAATTGTCCTCAGAATAAACTTTACAACATGCCTGGTTGTTGTATACTCAAAAACCAAAAGAAGGATGCTCTTGGAAGATATTTAAGTGCACTTTATACTTAAGATTCAATTCTTAGACAAAAGTCTAAGGTCATTTGGTTAAACAAAGGGGATTCAAACTCTCAATACTTCCACAAAAGCCTTCTATCAAGAAGAAACATGAATAGCTTTCACTCCATCCAAGATGAAACAGGAGCCCTTATATGTCAAGATGAAATATTGGGATACTCCATAAGATATTATGTGTAACATCCCATCCTCATATTAAGGGTAGGACCCAAAATTTCAGTACATGTGAGCTCAAAGAGAGATTAAGGAAATGAATTTTCTTGCTCATGGATAATGTTAGCATATATATACATAAATATTGAATCTTTGTACAAAAAAATAATAAATAAGTGTACATGCATTCATTGACAACTTCTGGGTATGATTATTTTTAAATGTGATTTTATTGAAAAGGAGAAGTAGAGGGAGTAGAGAGAGTAATCTTGGTATAAGTTGTGATAAGGAAAGATTTGGAAACAAAATTAGTAGTGATCTGGAAAATGTTCACTGAGTGTGCTTCAGTCTTTTAACCACAACGTTTTCTCTAGTTGTCTAAACGAGATGACTTTTTATTTTGGATTAACCTAGAGATATATGGCTACATTTCGTATAAAGATTCAATTTTGTCTCTAAAAGTCTAAAAAATTTCATGAAGTTGAGAACTGGGTGTAGTACATTGGGAACTGAATGTAAAATTCGTGTTCTGATTTCGAGAGAAAATCTAGATTAATCTATATATATTTTGGCAAAGTTTCCTTCTTGAGAGTTGTAGATCTTTCTTTTCTCTTTCAAATGGTATATAGTATGGAAATTTTGGATATCTGAGTCTAAAGTTATGATCTTTTTATGTGGAGATGCAAAAGTAAGATGATACAAAAGTGAGACGATGCAAAAGTAAGACGATGCAAAAGTGAGACGATGTAAACGTGAGACGATGCAAAAGTAAGACGAAGCAAAGTAAGGCGATACAAAAGTAAAAGGATGCAAAAGTGAGATGATGCAAAAGTGAGATGATGCAAAGTAAGACGAAGTAAAGTAATAAGACATAGAAGATAGAATTTGTCTTCGAGATCTTCATAAAAGTTGTAGCTTTTGAAGTTCTCTTTCGAACCAACGCCTTAATCAGAAATTTCTAGAGAAAGTTATAGCGATTTTCCTGAAACATGTTCAATATGATTGGGGATAAAGCCAGATTGGATTCTTTTGGCCATAACTTCTTCTCTAGACACTCAAATGACTTGATTCTTAAACCATTGGGCTTGTAAGACAGTGCTCTACATCTCCACTAAAAAAATTGTAGCCATATGAAGTGAAGATAGAAAGATTGAGTGAAAAATTAGAACAGGTACAGTGAGTGTATTCTTCAATAGTATGAACTGACGTTATTCTACTAAACATACTTTAGTATTTTGATGATATCTTGATTTGTAAAGCTTCAAATAAGATGATTTCTGATTTTTGGTAAACTAAAGACATAGAGATACAAATGGTATGTAGAACTTGGAATTTAATTCAGTCTCTAAAATGTTTAAATTTCAAGATGGAAGTTGTGCATAGTATATTGATTTGGACAAGAGTAGTCCAAAAATGTTTGATGCATATCTTTTGAATCACTAAACCGAACTGAATGATTTTAATGTCATTAAAAATTTAAGACAATGGGGGACATCTTCTAGAAGAAAGTGTTATGTTAGAATGTTCAAGGGTAATGTTAGCAATACACTTAAGTATAACATTGCTAAGGAAGAAATAATAACCAGTAGTAGAGCGTCTGTCTGTTGGGTCACCTGCCTAATCTGTATCAGAATAGGCGCACAATTCAATGGATGAAGTATTGGAGAAATGAAGGCCATGAAACAAGGTACCCTTGACATAACGAAGGATACGAAGAATTGCTACAAAATGAGTTGTGCGAGGAGCAGACATAAACTGGCTAACAATATGAATTACATATGCTATATCAGGGCGAGTGACAGTAAGATAGATAAGAATGCCTACAAGTTGTCGATAGAGAGTTGCATCATGAAGAGGTGCACCCTCAGTTATAGTGAAATGAGCATTTGTCTCTAGGGGAGTACTACAGATTTTATTGTCTGTGAGACCTGCACGAGAAATAAGATTAGTAGCATATTTGGCTTGAGACAAATGATATCTAGAGGAATCGGAGGAGACTTCAAGTCCCAGAAAATAACTCAAAACACCCAGGTCTTTCATCTCAAACTGATGACTTAGGTAGGACTTAAGATCGTGAATGCCTTGTATATCATCTCTTATAATGATCAAGTCATCCACACAAAGGAGAAGAAGAATGTGACCCTTAGAAATGTTGCGAATGAATAAGGCATGATGGTAGGAGCTGGATTTAAAACCAAACTAGGATACTTTAGAACTGAACTTGGAAAGCCAAATTCGAAATGCTTGTTTTAATCCATATAAGGCCTTACGAAGACGATAAACCTTTCCTGTTGGACAATCATAGCCAGGTGGAGGTTGCATATACACTTCTTCCAAGAGATCACCATTGAGAAAGGCATTTTTGAAATCTAATTGATACAACTGCCAAGTTTGATATATTTCAGAGAAGTTGAACCCATAGGGAAGTTGTTAAGTTTATGTCTCAAGTGTTTTCTATTTTTATTTTTAATTGATTCATCACTTGAGTTATTTTTTATTAATTTTCTTTTAATTAAAAAGAGTATTGAGAAAATCCTTTGTTGAGATTAACACGAGTCAATCGTGTTATTGGATATGAAATTCTTTCACGAGAAGTGAGGTTGAGAGATAATGTCAAGGATTGAGTGGTGCTTGCTTAGTAAAGCCTTAGGTAAATCTATTATGCTTCGATGAAAATTATTAAGCTAGGTGAGAGCTCCGCAAATGTAGACAGGGTGGGTCGAACTGCGTTACAAAATTTTTAGTGCTATTTGTTATTTCATTTTTGAATTTCTTTGTTTTTGTTTGTACTAGAAACGTCTGTGGTAAAATTGGAAAGTTTGTGAAACTACTACTCTCTTCGGTTTTTTAGATTATATCCTTAATTAGTCCAACAACTAGACCTAAACACTCTGGCTAAATTGCAAAAACTATAATGACAGTGCAACACAAGACAATGCAAGAATTAAGAATCTTCTTTTGCTTACTTCCCACTGATTCCTCATTTTGATGTTAGCATTGCCAGAGACCTTAACTGCTACTTGCAGGTCATTGACATTCTTCTGCTTCCTTCCAGGGATGGTGCCACGATAAACACCGCCAAATCCTTTGCGGCCAAGAGAGTTTTTCCGATCAAACCCATCCGTATATTCATTCAGTTCCCCTAAAGTAAAATAAATTATATCTGCAGAACCTACGAACAAGAACTGAGTTACTTTATTTGATAATAGAAGTCTAACCAACTAGTCATCATCTACAAGCTAATTGGGATACTACTTTGTATAGGAAAAAAAGAAATTTCCTTCAATTCAATTAAAGAAATCAATCAAAGTCTTAATTTACCATCATCCTAAATTGTTGAACCTCTACAATGCTAATTTGAGGCAAAAGAAGTATCCCTGACAACAATATGCACAATTCAAGAACACACCCAGATTGTCACCAAGAATTGCTAAAAATACTATTGAATACCTAAAGATCTTACATTAGCCATTATGTGACCGAGTGCATCGGTTATGATAGTGCTCTGACGGTGATGGAGATTTATGTGAAATGGAAAAAGAAAAACATAAAAAGATGGGGATGTGGATGCGGATGCGGATGCGGATGAGTGAGAGACTATGGTGGATTGGTAATAGTCAAAGAACTTATCAAAAGAGCTACAACAGAAAAGGTATTGTGAAGGAACAACGATGATATGTCTCGCTGCCAAATTCTTGTGCCTCATCGAAGAATGGGGCTGCTGTGAGATGTAGCTCGCTAAGTTCACGTTGAAAGGCTCCGGAGGTAGTGATGGCAATGCTGGAACAGAAACAATCCTAGGTACAAAAGGGGTCTGACACAGGTCTTTAAGCGTTGTTAGCTATGAAGATTGTTGGAAAATTCTTTAAGCTTGCAGATTATTACGAAATAAATCATCAAACTGACCAGGTCTTATGTAAATTTAATTATGATATTAGTGTTTGATTTTAGAAATTAATTTAGAGATATTCTTGTAATAGTTAGCAAATATATAGGATTTTTTGTTACATTTAAGCTCTGAACTTTGTTGCTATCAATAAATTGATGGTGTTCTATAGCAGATATATATTCTTTTTCCTTCTCTTTTATTCACGTATTATGTTTCAGCTTTATAAAAACAATAATGTATCAGAATTTTTTGTCTTGAGGGACCTGTGAGATGAGTGAAATCAAAACGCAAACCTGGTTTACAACCTATAATTACAACAATAATTACAATCAGAATTAGAATCATCTTCAAGCAATGGAGATTGAACACAAAATTGTTGGTGAAAACTATCAAATTTGGGCTATTCGAATGAAAACTCATCTTAATGCCATGGATGTTTGGGGAGCTGTGAAGGAAGATTATGAGGTGCCTCTATTGCCAATAAATCTTATAATGATTCAAATCAAAATGCACAAAGAAAGGAAAAATAGGAAGTCTAAAATCAAAGCCTGCTTGTTTTATCCTGTTTCGAACATCATATTCACAAGAATTATGAATCTAGAGTCAACAAAGGATATTTGAGATTACCTCAAAAAAGAATACTAAGGCAATGAAAGAATAAAGAGCATGCAAGTGCTTAACTTGATTAGAGAATTTGAAATGCTGAAGATGAAAGAGTCATAAACCATTAAAGAATACTCTGACAAGTTGCTCGGTATAGTAAACAAGGTGAGGTTATTAGGTAAGGATTTTTCTGAGAAATGAATAGTGCAAAAAGTTCTTATAATCTTACATGAAAAATATGAATCTGAAATTTCTGAATTGGAAAAGGCTAAGGATCTAATAAACATATCTTTGGCAGAATTAGTAAATAC
>JANPWT010000006.1:17600475-17611635 GCA_024678245.1 Erythroxylum densum | reverse complement strand
AAGTAGAAAATTTATAATAATAATTAATAATTATTATAACAACAACAATAACAACAACAACAACAATAATAATAATAATAATAATATTAAGTTTATATTTTCAAACCAAACATTGAAATAGAAATTCTTTATCTATTCCATTCCTTAAATTAAACAAAATAATACTTATTATATTCTATTCCTCGTTTTTTTATTTCTAAGAATAATTATTTTATTTCATATCTATTTCATTCCTTGAACCAAGCATGCTATTAGAGTTTTACATTTATCATTTTCGGCCCAAAATTTTTAAAGGTCACGATATTAATTGGTAATGGTAAGAGAGCCACAACTTGGGTACACATGACCAGTGCAACCGACAATCAGGCAAAGGCCCACCAGCCAGTTGCTATCATGTGGGTCCCCCTTTGATTTAACGGCAGTTGATTTCATTAATTGTCCCATCATAACAGAGTCGCATGCTCTACCACTCCGCTCTTCACTCTCTTCATTGAAGGCTTGGAAGCTAAATTTCCAGATCAAAGATAAGGGAGTTGGGTCTTGTTATACCCGATCTGAAGGTTTTTAACCTTATATGCTTTGTGTCTTAGGAGAAAGAAATGAGGGAAGTGATAAACGTACACATAGGACAGACAGGTATTCAAGTTGGGAATGCTTGTTGGGAGCTTTATTGCCTCGAACATGGAATTCAACCTGATGGAACAATGCCAAGGTGATTTTGTTTTGTATGCACAAGATATATGTAGCTCTAAGTGCACACATACAATAAAAACTTTTGCCTTTAAGAATGAGTCATTGTAGTTAGCTTTGTATGTGTAATGGTGTTATGATTTTTGTTGATACTGAACTTTCTAGGTGGGGTTGTATCACTTTCCATTTGTCAGCATTATTGATCTTTTTAAAGATTTTATGATGGTTCTTATTGTGGCCGTTTCCTTTAGACTTTGTTGATGTTGTTGTGGTGTGAGTTTAGTTGTAACAGGCATTAGTGTAAGCATTTTACATTACGATTTCATATAATGACATGGATCTTATATGCATGCGACTTTTGCTTATTTTTCCACACATTTTAGCCATGATATTGGCTTTTGAACAGAATGAAGTTCTTTTTGGTCTATGAAAACTTTTAATTTCTTTTATTCGTTATTTTATTTGTCTTTTGACGTGAAGAATTTCTGAACTTTCTTATGTAATTATGTGGATTCAACTAAAACAAGTGTTTTCTTGTAAGGATTTCCTCATAGTTCAATCGTAGCTTGGGACATCACAGTTCCACATGTTTGGTTTTGATATTTTGTAGTGACGGCAAAAATTGTTCTCATGTCTGAGAATTCAGGCATTTGGTTGTTTGTGTTTAGCATATTACTTTGATTTTGGGTCATTGTAATACTTTTTTCCTTTAATATGTTCTGAATGGAATCGAATTTTGCCTTTTTTCATTTGATTTACTAAAAAATTCCTATGCAATGGTTCATCATAAAGGATTCGGACTAACTAATTTTTGTGAAATTACATGCTTCTTTTTACTTGAATTAGTTCTGAAGATATCTTGTTCATCTACTCTCTTTCTTAATGCGAGCAATGTTGGCCTTCTGTTTCACGATCAACCAGTGGGGAGAATCTCTTCCTTTTGTTCTGTGTACACTGCATATGTGTCGCATCAACTTTTGAGTTTTTTCGCATCAACATTTGAGTTTTCTCTTTGTGGTAGTGCTTGCTCTTAATGCTATTAGCAGCAGAAGCAATGCGTTTAGAAATAGGAAAGAATAATTTGCTTGACTTGGCAATTTATTTGATTTACTCCTGGATTATGATATTCCTTTTCTGCTCCTTTCTTCCTGCACAGTGACACCTCATTAGGTGCTGAGCATGATTCTTTCAACACCTTCTTCAGCGAGACTGGTTCAGGCAAACATGTTCCTAGGGCTGTCTTTGTTGATTTAGAACCCACTGTGATTGATGAAGTTAGAACTGGTGCTTACAGACAACTGTTTCACCCTGAGCAACTTATTTCTGGAAAGGAGGATGCTGCTAATAACTTTGCTAGGGGGCATTACACAGGTAATGTTTATAAGATACTGCACTTTAAAAATGATTGTCTTATTCATATAATCTTTGCCTGTGTCACTAAAAGCTTCCAATACTGTTGAGTATGGCAGTGGGGAGGGAGATGGTTGACCTATGCCTTGACCGAGTGAGGAAATTGGCTGACAATTGCACTGGTTTGCAAGGGTTTTTGGTGTTTAATGCTGTTGGTGGTGGCACGGGTTCTGGTTTAGGCTCGCTACTTTTAGAACGCTTATCAGTTGATTATGGAAAGAAGTCAAAACTTGGCTTCACCATCTATCCTTCTCCGCAGGTTTGCATTTGAAGATCTAAAAAGAAAAGTAGACAGGAATGCATTGGGATTTTTCTTCTGTGAATAAAACACAACCAATTCTTATTCTTCTGGATGACATGTGTAAGCACATATACAGATCAAAAGGACTTGCGTGGTTCACATAGATAAGAAGAAACACATGGGAACAGATGCTGTCCTTTAAACTTTCTTAAGGATTACTGGAATCTTAAAGTATTGAATTAGAAATGAGTTTTAGGTTTGGTTCCCAGATGCTGCCCTTTAAAGTTTCTTAAGGATGACTGGAATCTTAAAGTATTGAATTAGCAATGAGTTTTAGGTTTGGTTGTACCTTATTTTATGAGCTATGAAAGGAGGATAAATACATAACATCACAAACCTTAGATTCAGTTGGTAAAATCTTGGTGAGGGACTTCCTTTTAATAGTGCATATTTCATGGCATTTATCACTGAGTACCTTGATGGTGCCTTTGATTGTGATGCCTAACATGGTAAAAGTTTGTGGGTAATTCCTTTGTGCCCTACTAGAGTATATTTTATACATTGATGCAGGTTTCTACTGCTGTTGTTGAACCTTACAATAGTGTACTCTCCACCCATTCTCTTCTTGAACACACTGATGTGGCTGTACTCTTGGACAATGAAGCCATCTATGATATCTGCAGGAAGTCCTTAGACATTGAAAGGCCAACCTACACCAATCTGAACCGCTTGATATCCCAAATTATTTCTTCCTTAACTACTTCCCTGAGGTTTGATGGGGCTATTAATGTCGATATCACCGAATTCCAGACTAACCTTGTACCCTATCCTCGCATACATTTTATGCTTTCATCTTATGCCCCAGTAATTTCTGCTTCCAAAGCTTATCATGAGCAACTATCAGTTCCTGAGATCACAACTGCTGTCTTTGAACCTGCAAGTATGATGGCCAAATGTGATCCAAGGCATGGGAAGTATATGGCCTGCTGTCTAATGTATCGTGGAGATGTTGTACCAAAGGATGTCAATGCTGCTGTTGCCACCATTAAGACAAAACATACTGTCCAATTTGTTGACTGGTGAGTCCCACGTATTTAACTTATGAGGGTTGTAACATGAAATGAGATATCGTTTGTTGATGTTGCACACACCATTTTGCATTTCACTAATGAGCAACTTTCAGATGGAATGATTCCCTGATGGTGGGAATTTGCTTTTTATTATATTTCACTGGAAAATAAAATTATCTAATTTCTTCTTCGTCATTTGTTTCCTTAAAGTGAAATAAAATGACTTTTTAAGTGTGTATCATCAGGTGCCCAACTGGTTTTAAGTGTGGTATCAACTACCAGCCACCAACGGTGGTACCTGGAGGTGATCTGGCTAAGGTGCAGCGTGCAGTTTGTATGATAAGCAACAACACAGCTGTAGCTGAGGTTTTCTCCCGAATTGATCACAAATTTGATCTAATGTATGCCAAGCGAGCATTTGTCCACTGGTATGTGGGTGAAGGCATGGAGGAAGGTGAGTTCTCAGAAGCACGTGAAGATCTTGCTGCCCTTGAAAAGGACTATGAGGAAGTTGGTGCAGAAGGGGGTGATGAGGAAGAAGAAGGCGAAGATTACTGAGAATAATTTTTTACGCAGTTTTCAGTGCCTATTGTTCTGTCCCGTGTCGTATTTTGCTTGTTTGTGTAGCTTTATGTTGGCATATAAACTATCATCCACGTGATTAGTCAACAAACTCTCCTTCAGTGTGTTGTGACTTCGTAATTGATGGTTGTTTTTGAAAGCACAGTTTTAAGATGTATCACATTTCAACCTCTGCGATCTCATATGTCAAATGTCAACGAAATAAGTTCCTCTTACTTTTGTTGAACGTTTATGTACTGGTTGGAAATGTCCTGTATTTTGGCATGGAAGTGATGCAAACCTGTGCATTACCAACTGAAACTTCAAGGCATTTCTTCATTTGGCTGTTAAAATTGCTGTTGAACAAATCACGAGAGACGATGCAGGCGCTCTGATACCCTTTAAAGGGTGTTCAATAATTCCATGTTACCATGTTATGTTAAACTATATTAAACTGGTTTTTAAGGTGGCTGATGAACAGCATTCGAGCAGCGGAAGAAAAAGTTATTTGTTATTGTTGTTGTTATTATTATTTTTTTTGTCCTGTTGGCATTTCTATCCTTTAACAGGACAGATTCAGCTATTATCTGAAGATAACAATGTCATCTGTTGCTAGCCGCTCTCGTCACTTCTGGGGCGATTGGGATATGGTTTGTGTTTATATTTGGGCCTTGACATGGACATTTACTGAAACAGTTCCTGCCACTTAAATCCTCTTATAGAAAGTTATGAAATGCTATTTTTGAGTTCAATAATACCTTTTAAAGCAAAGGTAAGCTGCATCATCGAAAATGGAGATTGGAATTATAGATACAGAGATGCTATAAGCCAACATGGAATGAGGGAAACTTCAGCAATGCTTCCTGCTAAAACCTCTTCAGAGTAGATCAACCTAAAGTTCCCTGGTATGAATATTTCTCCTAAAGCTGCAGTTATAAGCTGGTCGGCTACCAAGAATCGGCTTAAAATCAATGATAGGTGGAGGGGAAGTCTAGGAACTAGTGACCTAAATGTCTATTTTTTAATGTAGAATTGGAGACAATCCCACATCTATTCGCATACCATCTGGAAGAGAATACAACACTTAATGCAGATCGATTGTGCACTGATTGATTGGAGATATATGAATACATGGGCTAGCAGAATATGCAAGCATGTAAGCAAGATGAGATCATTCTAAAAACTGCACGATCTTATTCCATGTATTCTATACAGGGGGAAAGAAACAGCAGACTTCGTTATGAAGCTCATCCATCAAGACAAGCGTTAAAGTTTTATACTGCAGAACACTGCGCTAGTGGAATGTTTGTTTTGTTTTATGCAAGGTTTGTTAATTTTCTTTATCCTTTGTAACCAAGAAAAAAAAAACTTAAACTGATTCCTGCATTAACTAATGCTCTTAATTTGGTGTTGAAGCCAATTCTTACTTGATTTTCATTCCATGGAAACGATTGAATTACCTAGCAAAAATGTTATTGAACAAGACAGACCATATTATTTATTTCAAGCAATTAGATGCAGTTATTTGTACTTCAAGAAGTTGTTTCTGCTGCTACTCTATTAGCTAAAATCACCCAGAAATGGTTCTCTGCAGTCAAATGCTCAAGTAAGACCGGAGATGAGACATTTCATAACAAGTGAATTAGATGCTTGAATTATGTGATCTAGTGTCAACGGGAAGAGATTAGATCCATACAAGACCTTTTTGTGACTTAGCTAAACGGTTTTAATGTCTCTTACTCTTAGTAGTCATTTCTACTTTATATTCCCTCCAAATCCAGACTTTCTCTTTGTTTAAACATGTGGGTATGCCTTTTTGTTTTCGAACTTGGTTGTAATAAAATTATGGATCATTGCTCCAACCGCCCTAATAATCCATCTTTTTAATGGTTGTAAAGAAAATGTGATTCTTCGTATATTTTGATTTTGTGGGTTCCATTAATACCGTATTAGGTAGACTTATTATTAAAATTCAGATTATCAATTCTAACTTTATTGCTTCTCTATCACATAAAACTAAAATCTTAAAATTTTAATTCTATTACAAAGAATAATTCAATTGTTAAAATTGGATTAGAGAAATTTTAAAATTGAATATTCACTAATTAATATATAAAATTTGACTTATAGAAATTATTAAAATTACCTTAAATATTTTAATACTTAAACTCTTATTTTATATTAAATAGAGCACTGCGTTGGTTTCCTTTAATTATTATCATTAATTTAACTGAAGTGATTTGATAAATGAACTATTTTAATAATTGATAAAACAATTGACTTTAACCAAAAAAAAAAGAGCCAAGGTTTTAAAAACTGGAATGGACCGGTCGATTCGACTGAAAAAATTTCAACCATTGATCTGGTTCAATTTTACCTAATAACTTCTATGTATAAAAATTGGCTGATTTATTAACAAATTGGTTGATTTTTTGTCGAGTTGGTCCAACTGGTCTGTCATCATACAAAATTACCTAAAGGCTACTTCAAGTTTCGTTTCATTGAACCTCTCGGACTTCTCCTCGCCTCTTCACCGTCTTCTCTTCACCATCTTCTGATCTTCTCTTCACCATCTTTTACTACCTCCATAGATGTAGAACTTGAGCTCTTCTCTTCAAACTTCATATTTCATTTCATCAGAACTTCGCCTCCCCAGTTCAATATCTTCTCTTCACCATCTCTCACCGCTTCCACAAATGAAGAAATCAAGTTCTTAAATCAAATTTTAGACTTCTTAAATCAAATTTAGGAGTCAAATGATAATGGAAATTTTTTATAAACAACTTTGGAATTTATTGACACGTGTTATTGAAAATTGGGAGACAATATGAGTAAAAATTAGAGACAAATGAACTAGTTAAATAAAAGACCAAGGAGAGACTTTAGGAAGTTAGTCACTTGCAAAGCCATACTTCCACCTCTTAAGAAACTCTCCCAAGTGAAAGACTCTCTTTTCTTTACTTGGTCTTTCACTTTATTAATTGCTTCATCTTTTGTTAATTTCTTTTCTCATCCTCTTCAATTTTCTTCATCTATGATGCCCATTTCTCACCCTCTCAACGTGAACCTTATTCTCACCTTTCACTTGCTACTTTCATTTTGTTATATTTTTCATAGTCACTAAAAGACCCCTATAACCTTTGATTGATGATGGTCGTGTGATATTAGGAAGCTAGGGTTAAGAGTGATTTGGAGATTTTGAAGCTAAATCAAGTAAGTTATGCTTTGATAATCATGGAAGTGTTAAATGAAACTAATATGATGAGTAATTTAAGATTGATGACTTGATCGTGAAATTATATGTGTTAATCGTGAGTGATAAAATGTGCATATTGATGTCTTATTTCTGCATATAAGATGATTAATAATTCAAGAGTTGTTGTAGAGATAAGTTATAAATGATAGACTAAGCAGAAAAGACGAACTAAGATGAAAATGATGATGAAGTGTGCTGGAATATGCTAGATGTAGTGTTTTCATTGAATATGCATTTGTATTTTAGCCATGTCATGATCTGTAGATATCTAAATAGGATGATTTTTAATTTGAATTAAATTAGAGACATATGGCTACAATTTTAATGAAGAAATCGAGCTTGAATTTTGTCTATAAGAGTGTTAAAATTTAAATTGAAGTTGAGTACTGGGTGCAGTTGCAATTTGGGAACAGTTGGTAGTATTTTGTATATAACTTATTAAATATTGAACCAAATTGTATGAACTTGGTGTCGTTATAAAATTAAGACATAAAGAAACAATTGTTTAGAAAAATGCTTTGCCTAAATCCTTCCTTTTCCTTGTCAAAATGGCCATGCAAATTAATCTGAAAATATGTTTTGGAGAGTAGCTGTTTGAAGGTTGAATATTGAGCATTAGGTATCGTGCACAAGTATGATCGTGACAAAGAGTAAACCTCATAGGAGTTGCACGATTGTGCACAAGCATGATCATGATAGAAAGGAAACCTTAAGGGAGTTACACGATCGCGACCGAGAGGAGTTATCAAGCAGTGCACAATTGTGCACAAGCATGATCATGACAGAAGGAAGATGTTAGGCAGTGCACAATCATGCACAAGTATGATCGTGATAGTGAAGGTGCAGTGATTTTTGACAATTTTGAACACCCTTCACTGTTTTGACCATAATTTCTTCTCTAGACCTCCGATTGACTTAAAATTTGGACCACAAACTCCTCACACATTGTTCTTCCTGTGAATTCATTAGAAAGGATCAGTAAATGTTGATTGAGGAACTTAGGATAATTAAGTGTATTAAGACATGAACTTTAGTGCTTGGTTTTGTGATGAACTTGGAATAAATTTGTATTATTGAGGTGTAAACCTAACTTTAACTTAGACATTTATGAGTTTTGAAGTATGGATGAATGTTCTTGAGAAGAAAATAAGGAAATATACCTGGGATTATCATTAAGCATGCATTGTACATAATCCATATACACATTTATGCATAAATGAGCACTTATATACTTGTATAATTGTGCAAAGTTGTGATGTGTGTAAATGTGTGTTGCATGATATAGAAGAGCAATTAGAGCGACCAAATCTAGACATTGTTGGGACTTCGAGAAAATAGCTATCTAGAGCAAATTGTAAGTAACTTAGATGGTCTCACTTGATAAATTGTTTGTTTAAAATTTTGTTTGAATTATTATGTGAATGTGATTATGTTGATTCTGCACATTGAATATCCTAGGCGTTTGATGCAAGAATAACATATTGGAAGTGCTCATTAATTGTGAATTTGATGAAATGAGTGATTTTCAACGTATATGTTGAATGCTAGACCAAGATCTGATGATAAATGTGAATGCGAATGTGATGCATTTCATTACATGAATGCATGAAAGATAAAGGCAGTTGTGACCAGAGTCGCCAGTAAAAAGAGTTTAAAGCTCAGAATGTGTAAAGAGCCTCTAGCTCAGTTGATAGTGTACTCAGTATCTACTAAGGGATATGGAACAATATCTGAAACAAGCCTAGTATCCACAAGAGATATGGGCTAGTAAAAAGGCACTCGGTCGAAATAATGTAATAAATGAAAGTGAGTCTCATGTACATTGCATATAAAAATGATATGTATGTTTTAAATGACCAAAATGAATTGTTTAACTCCTCTGAATGCAAAATGAGAAATAGGTGATCAAAGTGATATGTGACGCTACATGACAATAAATATTATGATTTGAATTATGTGATTGTATGTATTGATGTATTATATGATTTGAGTGAATCATCGAGGATGGTTAATTCACTGAGCTCGCAAAACTCTTCAAAATTGCAACGTTGATATTTCATGTTTAAGAGAGGATACTAGTGACAGAGAGACTTTAGAAGAAGTATAGTTGTTGTACTTTTGGATAAAAAAAATAGCTCAAAGGTCGGTCAGTTGAGACTGTAGGATTAGATAAAATTTTGTAGAGTTCCACTTTTATGTAACATATTTTGTATAGAGCTGTAGACTCTAACTCTTTAATGTTGTATATAAGGATGATGATTGCAAAGCTACAATGTACATATTCAGTTTTTTAACATCATCATCATCATCACACCTAGTCCAAAGCCTCGCAATAAAACGAAGTCTAGGAAGGTCTAATAGTACGCAACCTTATCCCTACATAGTAAAGAGGTTGTTTCCGGATTCAGTTTTATGAAATGAAACGAGGAATTTGGGTTTTTAAATAGTGTGATAATTATCTTTTAAATATGATGCCATGATTAAGTTAGTGATGTGATTGCTCTGGCATACCTTTATGGGGTACGTACTCGGATATCCGGAAGGATGTCGAGTATGTGGCCTATAAGAGTGGGGTGTTACAAAGATTCTCCCCTCTCTATAATTGACAGAGGTGGACCCTCCGTCGGGACCACAATTCCAGCCATCGTAAAAAAGATGAGGCACACGCAGGAATCAATTTTCCCAAAGAAGAAAAAGGAAGGGTGGGAGTGTAAGTTTGTAGCGAGAAGTCAAAGTAAAAGGCAGAGAGAGTAAATAGTAGAAGAAGAGTTTTTTACCGAGTTCTTGACATACAGTAAGCTTTTTTTTACTAGGTCCTCTATAATCAAGCGTAGCATTTGCCTGGTTAAAGTGATTTTTACGCCAAAACAAAGGCATTATCCCCCGATAATGAAAGTTTTAAGCTTGTAAGACCTTATGTGGATAAATTTCAAGTCAGGACAGTCAAGAACTGATAAATTTACAAGGTTTTTTTTTCCTGAACTGACATTTAAGGTCTATGATTTTCAGGGTTTCAAGATACTGGAATTCGCGAAAAAGAAACAATCTCAGTATTTGATCACTTGGTAGACTTTAACAAAGAAAGTGGACATAGATGGTTGTTTGGAATTATTTTGGTGATCAAACTATAACTGAAGGCTAAAAGGAACATGCAATTCTTGATTTTCAGTGGAGAAAGAAAGATGGAGATTGTTATGAGGACCAACAATAGTTAGGACCCAATCTTCATTATACACTAATATAAGTATAATAGGAAAGAACAGAGGACATGATGAATACCTAAGAACCAGAGAGAGATTGGGACCAGAGATGTAGCACCCCACTCCTGCAAGACACGTGCCCGACATCTTAGGTGATATCCGAGTCCGTGCCCCGCGAGGGTGGCATGCTAGAGCACTCAACCATTCCAAAATCGGTATAATTTTTTTTTAAAACAACAACAAACATATGCGGAAATAATAACCAATTCGGGTCCACTTTCATTCATAAACATTTTCAATCAACATAATACAATCAATAGAATTTCAATAGCCAATTAAGGCCCATTATAAATACAAAACACTTTAGTCATTATGTCTTTACATTCAACCATAAAAACCATTGTATACACATTATACAAAAATTTCAGAATACATTATTTTATAGAAATCGCAGAATGTAAATTTATACAAAAAAATAGGAAAACACTAATGCAGACGCAAACTGATCTCGAACTCTATGCCTTATTCGAATGCTATAAGGATACTCCCGTTTGCCTAATGGGGTATTCTTCTGATCCTGAAAAATATTTGCAAATTTTGGGTGAGTTTTGCAAACTCAATGAGTGATCATCATTGATGACTCACCCAGTCACATAATACATAAATCACATTCACAACATTTCACATTTCGCAATTAATATAATTTAATCATTCATATTATGCATATGTAGT
>JANPWT010000006.1:17582400-17600375 GCA_024678245.1 Erythroxylum densum | reverse complement strand
AATACATAAATCACATTCACAACATTTCACATTTCGCAATTAATATAATTTAATCATTCATATTATGCATATGTAGTGTGTATGAGACCCACTTTCTATTTATTACTTTGTTGTGACCGAGTGCCTAAATTGTCCCATATAGGGCTCATTGATAACTGTCTCATATAGGGCTCATTAAACGTTGAGCCTGAGGCTCTGAATCATTTTTGAGCTCGAGATTCTTTTTCACTCGTTGAGCTTTAAGCTCTGATCGGTGGCTACTCTGGTCACGTCTGCCATCAAAAGAAGGGGGCTCATTGATTCACTTAGTTAATTGGGATAAAGTTTGCAAACCTAAAGAGATGGGAGGTCTTGGCATTCGAAAAATTCAAGAAACCAATGATGCCTTCTTAGCAAAATTAGGGTAGTCGCTGATTTCCAAGCCTAATGCGTTATGGGTGCAAATTCTCTCTACAAAATATAATTTTGATGTCAACAATCTCCCCACTTCTTTTGATGCAATCAGCTGATCAAGGATTTGGAAGAGTATAAAGGCTATGTGGCTCTTTGTTCTCCAGGGCATGAAATGGATGATCTACGATGGCGCTAGGATTCGATTTTGGCTAGACTCTTGGGTTGAGGATGTGGAACCTCTTATAACCCATACAACGGCCCCAATCTCCCAATCATCTATTAATCTCCGTGTTCAACACTTTGTGGACACCGAAGGTAATTAAAAATGGGAGCATTTCAATCTCTGCTCTCAGCTTTGATTTGCATGTCCATTGCGGGTACTTTTCCTCCTCAACCCTACTTAGGACTAGATAAGTTGATTTGGGGAATTTCAGACATTAGGCAATTCAATATAACCTTAACATATTCTATGATCATGGATCATAAAGACGCTTCGCCTAATGGATTTTGGAAGGCAATTTGGCAGTGGAAGGCCCGCAATGCATTTGCTCCTTCCTTTGGCTCCTTGCACACGATCGATTACTCTCTAACTAATAGCGCGTCTGCAAACAATTCACTAAGGACGGAGCGTGTTATCACTGTCGCCTTAAAGAATCCTCATTACATGTAGTGCGAGACTGCGTCAAAGCCCACAACTTGTGGAGCGCATTCTCTCCATAAGCAGTATCCGCTGACTTTTTACTATGCCGACTCGAGAGTGGCTCATTAGAAATCTCCAACACCACCGACCAGTACTTGGGTATGATTGGTCGATTATTTTTTGTACTACTTGTTGGTTCCTATGAACATAGAGAAATATGACCCTTTTTATGAACAATTTGGTTAGTTGTCCTCACCAATTTATAATATTTTGACATATGCATATCAGATCTGCAAGTCGTCAGTATGGCAAAGTAGAGCTAATATTGGTTGTTGCCCTCGATATAAGCAACTTATCAGATGGTGCAAACCTCCTACTGGGTAGGTAAAATTAAATACAAATGGAGCATGCAAAAGATCCTTGTACTCAGCCACAACAGGTGGCATTATATGTGATAGTGCAGGCGCTTGACTTGGAGGCTTCATCTAAAATCTTGGCTGGTACTCCTCTGTTTCTGCAGAACTCTGGAGAGTTCTTTCGGGGCTCACGCTCGCTTGGAATATAGGTTATCGTTGGATCGAATTAGAAGTGGATTCTATAGCGGTGATCAATATCCTGTCTTCCTCGGCTAATCGATCAATGTCTCTCAATCCTATAGTCATGGGTATTAATGAATTGTTTACTCAAAACTGGATTATTGTACATCGACATATCTATCGGGAGAGTAACCGGTGTGCCGACTGGCTCGCTAACTTTGTAGAACATTTTGATTTAGGGATCACTGTTTTTGATATTACACCTATAGGGAGCCAATCTATCTTTTTAGAGGATATATCGAGAGTATGTTTCCTTATACTAGTCATATAATGTGTGTTGGGTTTCTTTCCTTAAAAAAAAAGGTTTTAGTTTTAAAACCAACTGGTTAAAATGTAAACTAGACCAAGATATTTGAGGAGTTAAAGCCTAAAAGAATAATCGAAGCTTTTGATATTTACATATAAAGACACACCACAATCAAAAGGAGGAGGGTTGCCATCTCCTACAGCCTTAAGTTGTCGCTAGTGCTTTCAGAAATAGTGTCCCTTGAGTTTGTCATTCCAATATGGTTCTTTTACATTCATATATGTCTTTGGAATTTACTAATATAAGGTGTTCGACATTTTATTAGTTGTTGAATTACTTATATAAGCATTTATGATAATATAATTAAATATTTGAGGTTGACGGTAGGCATCGAAAGCAAGCTGCGACGGTTTGATTTTCGGTCCTTCAAAGCAATAGTCGAGAGTGGCTGAAACTGATTTGGTGTGAAAAAATGTAAGGAGGGATCCGATTTGATTAAGCCTAGGGCCGGGGTTGGTTTTGTGTCTCATTTTATAAAACTATATTTCTATACTACGCCTCGACTCCCTGTCTCCGTCTCCATGTATGCGTATGGCGATTATGATCTCCCAATTACTAATTTGGTTGCTTCTGATTTTACTTTCCCTGTTTTCCTTCACTCAAAATAACGTGTGATAGGTTTTCCTGCTCTTATACAACCTCTCTCTCTCTCTCCCGCTCTCGCTCAGCAGAATTGTATTCATTTCCCACCTGTTTCTCTTAGATTCACATCTCCAGATACCAAATCCCTCAGTTTTCAGCTCTGTAACCTTGCCCTTAATTGCTGCTACCGTTGACTTTGGAGCTCGTTCCGTTACAAATTTTGACCCCTTACCTTCTTTCTCTCGGCTTTCTGAGAAAGTTTTGATCTTTGCTAAATTGGGTATCCGGGTTTTGTCCTAGTGCCAGTGTAGTTTCTTGCAACTATTTTGTTATGAACGAAGATGGTAATCAAATCCAAGATTAAATGGATAATTTTATTGGTGATGATAGTGTCAACGGGATCTATATTGATTCATCTCTATTTGACAAACTTCTCCTCCGCCTATATGGTGAGGTCTCGTGCATTGACACCTGAGTTCGATTCGCCTCAGCTGACCAAATTAAACCCCGAGGTCAGTTCTTGATGTTCATAGATTTCTTTATGTGCTTGATCTGCATTTGCATTTTCTACTTTTTTTTTTCTATTCTCGTTTTCCAATGACACAGGGATTGTTATTTTTTGGCAGAGCTTTACTAATAAGAAACTATGGAAACCTATAAATTCTTTGGAATCATTACAACCTTATGCAAATTCCAGGACTCACTACCCAGGTAATAGTTTTTCCTCTACAATTTTTATTTCTGGTATGACGTTGAGTTTGGGGATTGCTGTTTATTTGCTTATGTGAGATGATAACACTTTTATTTTTAAATCTCAAAATGTTCTGGAGACTGTTGGTTCTTGGTGACTGATGATCATTATTTGCATCATTTCATTTAATATCGTTTTTCTTTGGTGAATTTATAACCTTGAATCATCATTTTCTAATTGTCATCAAGCTCAAGAGCGGGGACTTCCCTTTTAAAAATAGTGATTAAATCTTATTGGTAACCTCTGTCAATTTGAGGAACTATTTTGCTCAGTCCACCAAATTGTGTGTCAAATGCTGTGCATACGTAACATTCCTTTTAGCTTACTGTTCCAGGAATTCTTATGGCTTTGAAATTGTTTTCACAATCCTTATATTAATTTTTTTTCCTTGTTTGTGATGTACTATATCATAAATTTATGATATTCAACTGATAGTCTGTTCTTTTTTCTTTTTAATCTTTGATAACTCCAAATGGAAAGAGTAATTGCTTTGAAATTGTTATCTATTGGTTGCATGTCATGTTTTTATCTTATGGTTTTCTGAACTTCAACTGAATATTCTGATCTTCTGTTTAAATCTTTGTCAGCTCCAAGCATAAAAGGGAATGGCTTTATTTATGCAAAAGTTTTTGGTGGCTTTGCCAACATAAGATCTTTGGTGAGTTTCATTTGGTGTACAAGGCTCAGCTTATATAATTCCTAGAGGGAGTTCATAACATTTTTATTAAATGTCTAGATCTGTGATCTTGTCACCATATCCAGGCTTCTAAATGCTACTCTTGTCATTCCTGAGATTCAACAGAGCTTACGGTCAAAAGGAATTAGGTATTATTAATTATTTCTGCTAATAGTTTACTTTTCTGTCAAATTCTATATCAGTGAATTTTCAGTTTACTTCTCTTTTGATGCATTTGTTTTTCAGTTTAAACTTCGCAGTCATAAATTCAACAGTTTTTCACTTTAAAATTTGCAGTCAGAAATTCAATAGTTTTTCTTATCTATATGATGCGGAGCAGTTCATAGCATCGCTTAAAAATGATGTAATCATTGTTAAGAGCCTGCCTGAGAACCTGAAGGAAGCTAGAAAAAGAAATGAGTTTCCCATATTCAAACCCAAGAGTTCTGCTTCTCCAAACTTCTATCTCAAAGAAGTTCTGCCAAAGCTAAAGAAGTCCACTGTTATTGGACTAATTCTTAATAATGGAGGATGCCTTCAGGTATATCTTAAATCATATCTTCAGCTTTTTTATTGGATAAAATTAAAATGAAAAAAAAAGGAGAAAGAGCTCTGTTGGAAGTAAAATTGATGTTTGAATAGAGGTGAATTGAGGTTAATTCAGTTATTTTCTTGTTATAAGTGCATCACAAAGAGTCGACACTTCAGAACTTGTATTTCATTCTCCACAACATTGTCACTCAATTTGATATTTTTTTGCTCTGCGATAACTATTGTTATTTTCATAGCAATCATGTAGTACTGCCTTAAAACATTAGACAGTTGTATGGCGTCTTGATTGTACATTGCTGCTTGCTGATTAAAGTGCGCATTGCAAATTTGTTGAAACTGTGCAACACCTTACTCAACTGATGTTGTCAATTATACTACTTTAGAGAGTAGTCTATTTTTGTCATACTCATCATTAGTGAAGCAGCCTAGGCCTATAATGGCTGCTTCAAGTCTTTGCATAAATTTTCACACTTTTCCAGTCCTATTATGCTTTAAACAATTGGTCTACTAAATTTCTCCAGTGCCTCGTATTTTATTCTCTACTAGGTCATATGACCAAACAAAGGCCCAAAAAGTGCTCTTTTTAGCATCCTATCTTACCAAGGAAAATAGTCTCCTCTTTTCATATTTACTCTTATCAAATCTTGGATCCCCTTTCCGTCCAAGGCATTATTTGATAAAAATTTTCAGATTCATTATGAAATTGATAGGCTGTGAACATAAAATGACTGGAGAAGATGAATTTTGACATTCTTAACCATAACTGGGCTATTGAGTGCTGTCATATTGCTCTATTATCAATTCTGCTCCACTTGACAAAGGCCTCTTCTTTCTGACTTCTTGAAAGAAGAATCTGTCCATTAATTTCTCTTTTGAGATTGTTTCTTTTACTGTTTGTGGTGTAAATCAGCAATTTATGTGAGTGCCATGATTGACAGCTAATGTTTCCTAGTGGATTGTTATTTTTCTTCAGGCAATTCTTCCACCGACCATGTCTGAATTTCAAAGACTTAGATGCCGGGTGGCATTTCATGCTCTCCAGTTCCGCAAGGAAATAAAGATGTTTGGCCTTGAGATGGTTAAAAGGTATATATTTCTTTCATTTTTCATGTTCCTAAAGATTTAATGTAACAACTGAGAGAGATAAATGAGACCGTTTATTTTATGTTGTGTATTATTTTGGTTTTTTTTTTTGGGACCTTAGATTGGAAATGAGACTTCTATGTGTTTGTATTAAAATGATTCTGCACAAACTCAGGATATTATGTCTAATAGTTTGCCTAGCTTTGTAACTTCACTAGTGCTGTTTATTACATTACTTAAATAAGTGTTTTTTGATTGGTGACAACAGGTTAAGATCATTTGGACGTCCCTTCCTTGTTTTTCATCCAGGCTTAGTCCGAGACACATTAGCTTATCATGGTTGTGCTGAGCTTTTCCAGGTAAGTTTTATAGTTGTTTTTTTTCCAGTTTATCATTGTCTGGAATTATTATAGAATTTGTCATAGATTGAGTTGCATCAATATCTTTTAGTTCCTTCGTTGTACGGTATTTTGTTTAAGTACATGAAACATTCTTAGGCCTGCCCTAATAACTTAAGCTTTTGGCTTGGATGATTTCTTTATAAATTGGCATATTCTTTATGATCAAGAGATCTTGAGTTGAAATGATGTTACTTTCTTTTGTGGACACATCTCGTGTGAAGGGAAAGCTCTGTAGCATATGAACATACTTTGGCCTCACTTAAGCATTTTGGTTTAAGTTCTTGTACATCCTTTTTTTACTAAACATTTGTTTATTTTGTTTTTATAGTGATCAGCGAGTTCAGTTATTGAAACTCCAAAATAAAGTTTTAACTGCTTGTAATGAATGTTTTGAAATATTAGTGACCGAAGAAAGTTGTTGATATTTTTGGAATTATCATTTTAACTTGTGTATTACTTCTAGGATGTTCACACTGAACTCATACAATACCGAAGATCACAAATGATCAAGCAGGGGATCCTTGATGAGGAGTTGACTATAGAGTCTCGCTTACGTAGAGACAATGGTTCATGTCCTCTTATGCCTGAAGAAGTAAGCTTGTTTAACTTTCAATTTCATGTTAAAGCAGAATTGACCTTTTTGTTATTCAATTTAGCTTACACTCCAATGTTAATCACAATATATGCTTATCCTTTTGTGATATTTCATAAAAAAATGGTGGTTGAAGTGAGTCATTCATGTGCATGCACGTGCAACATGCTGGATATGTAGGTGTATGGAAGACGGATGAAGGGTCTAGGCTTTAGATGTAGCTTGCAGAAAATAAGGAAAAACAACTGAAAAAATTGACAATTATGAGAATCTCTAGAATTATGTACATATAGATGTATAAATGTAGAGAAATTCATGAGTTACAGAAGGACGTTTTGGACAAACCTCTAAACCTTGACTGTAGGAAATGCCGGTATTTACAATAGAGAAATAGTGCTGAGAATGAACTGATAACAGCATACTTCATGAGCTTATACCTGAAAGTACATTGCTTAAGGTCATATTTGGTTTCAGATTGAGTTGGAAAAAGCTCAATGTAAAACTAAAGAAATGTATTTTTATGTGATGTTTTCCTGTAGAACTTTGTGACTAGAGGTGCTTTTTAAGATGAAATTACATTTAGTGTTTCCATGAAAACTAGGATGCATTAAAGATAATTTTGAAATCAAAGATAAATATGAACAATATCAAACATAATATTATCTTCTTGAATCAAAGCTCTTTCTTTTAAAGGTCTCCGTTCAAAAGCACTTGTACTCCGAATCCAACAGCAAATCAATAGGGCCTAGGAGTTCATTGGCCAAGAATTAGCAGAAAAAGAATGAGATCTCACAACTATTAATTTTGTTTCAATATTTGACCTTAAATTTCTAAGGATGGTTTCTACATTGCAATGATTTCCAAAGGCTAAGGCCCTTTACTAATTGGGTATGCTAGAAATGAACTTACGCTTTTCAAATTTCTTGCAGGTTGGGCTTCTCCTTAAAGCAATGGGATATTCACCCAGAACAATTATATATTTAGCAGGTTCTGAAACCTTTGGTGGTCAACGTGTCCTCATTCCTCTCCGAGCTATGTTTGAGAACTTGTTGGATCGAACATGCTTTTACAAAGACTTCTCTGACTTGATTGGTCCTGAAATTCCTCTTCACCAAGATCTATTTCAAGCACCTTCTGGAAAAAGTGAGGAACAACTTAAGGAGGAATGGGAAAAGGCAGGTCCACGCCCTAGACCTCTTCCTCCACCTCCGGATAGACCAATCTATCAACATGAAAAAGAAGGTTGGTATGGTTGGATCACTGAGACTGATGCAGAGCCTGATCCCTCACCTACAGATCTGAGGTTGCAAGCTCACAGGTTGATTTGGGATGCCCTTGATTATATTGTTTCTGTGGAAGCAGATGCGTTCTTTCCTGGATTTCACAATGATGGTAGCAGTTGGAGAGATTTCTCAAGCTTGGTTATGGGACAGAGGCTCTATGAGAGTGCTTCTTCCAGAACTTATCGACCAGACAGGTAGAGGAACATGAAAATGACAAATACTTTTAAGTGGTTAAATCAATATCATTCCATTGAAGTAAAGTTGATCTCTTATGTTTGAAAGCAGAGTTGGAAGTGCATGGTGGATAAACTATTAGAATGATGATAACTTTAGATCTCTTGAACTAATTGAAACTGGAGGAAAATGATCAATTTCTTGTCAGAAGAGAACCTCATTGACCACCTTTAATTTCCATAATTTGGTTACATGTAAATTCCTTCAAGTCTTTGCATTCTGCATACAGTTCAATCGCAGAAGAGAACCTTATGGACTACCTTTGATTTCCATAATTTGTTACTATGTAGATTCCTTAAAATCGTTGCATTCTGGCAGACACTTCCACTTGACTTTCTTTCTATTGACAGATTGTGTCTCAATCTTTCCTTGCCTTGTATTGTCTGCTTACTAATGTCCAGAAACTTCTCTATCTAATCGTACTTGCTTATCAGATGGTGGTTAAGAAATATCGTATTGTCGACTTTGCATAAATGTTAATGCTATGGTTTTCAATATGATGATAAAGATTTGGAGTGCCTTCTCCAAACTTGTATTTACTTGTTAGTATTTACTTATTTTTAAGGGGGATAAAACAAATTACTCGCAGCTCATTTCAATATTCACTTGATTGCTACATTTTTACTGGTTCGTTTGCATTTACTTCCATTTGTACATGCAAGACATTTCGTGTAGCATTGCAACCACAATGATGCCAATTAGAATGTAGGAAAACTGAAAATGTTGAATTGTCCTAAGGTCTTCCTCATATTGGTGGATTGTAACCACATTACTTGAGATATATGGAAATAATTCTTTCTGATTCTGCTTTGGTTTTTTACAGGAAATATCTTGCAAATCTTTTCAATGTAATCCGTGACAACATGTACCATCCTAAGCATAACTGGACACTTTCTGTAAGGGAACATCTGAACAAAAGCTTGAGTGAGGAGGGCATTATTAGGCAATCGCTTTTCTCAAAACCTATCTCATTTCTTTCTCACCCACTCCCAGAATGCTCTTGTAGAATTTCTCCTTATAAGGTTTCAAAGCAGCTAAAGGGTAATGATGGCCGACTTCTATATGGAGGTGAGGATGAATGCCCTAAATGGATGCAGAATAATCAGAAAGTTGTTCCTTCGGAAGCAGCAGGAGAAGTGAGTCAGGACAGTATGTTGGAGTCTGAGGATGAAATGGTTGACGAGCAAGATTCTGAGGATATTGATGATAAAAGCAGTCTGACTCTTCCAGTGGATGATGAATGGGATCCTAATGACTAGGCCAGGATGTGCACACGATATAATTGCACCCCTAATGAGTTTGCTATTTCCCTTACAGGAATGCTCGAGAATGAAGAAATTTTGGAAAATGGGGAATGACATAATGATACCACTCCTTTTTATTCACTTTTTGAGGGAAATAACTATTCAGATTTATTCTTTTTGGCATGGTTTCTAGCAATCTAACAGTTACAGCAGCACGAGCTCGTGTGCCATACGACTAACATTTTGTGTGTGACAGCAATTAGAGTGGTTAGTGAAGGTGAGGCAAAAGAACAGCTGAGTGAAATTGTCCGGTCCATGAGATTGCAAAATTTTCATCCTTTTCTTCTCAGGGCTGGGGATGTTGAGAACAATTTTATAGAATTTTGATTAGTTATGAAGCAAATTATATTCATCCCCTGTGAACTGCTTTAATTGTCAATGTAAAAAATCGCTTCAAAAGGAAATGTTTCTGTCAACTGAAGTTCACTACGACTTACCTACGATATTGCATCAGTATAGAAGTGAGGTTATACACGGAAATTGTGGTATTACTTGAAACAGGTAAGATAATCCAGTGAAAGTGCAATGGCCCCATAACTAGTAGGTTGCATGGTATGAAATTTGGAGTTTGTTCATTAATAGCTGCATTATTGGAGTGAATTTGGTAGCTAGTCCAATGATTGGCACTTTTCAGAATGGAAATTATACCAATCCAAAAAGGATCATTTCACAAGGAAGACCTTGACAATCCTCTCAATTAAATAACCCAGAAATGCTGAACCATGTTCTAAGCATGTTTTAAAAGTAGTGGATTGCAAGTTTGTGGCAGAGAATAATCATGGAGTAGAACTCATCACCCTTGAGTGAGCTGTCCCTAGATCCTTTAGGAGGGCAAAGGTGCTGGATGTTATGATGGATGAGTTCTCAGCAATTTGGATGGGACCGTACAACCACAACGTATCAGGCATGCATGCAACAGGTGACAGTGTTCAAAAGCATTCAACAGTTTATTGCTATTTGGTATTTAGAATAATCATAGTCAATTTATTTTCTTTGAACTAACAGAAGCATCAGCTGTTCTGGGTGTCTTACAATACCAATTCAAAGGGGTAAACATATAATACCAATACGCAGCAGGTTTCCAAAAGCATGTTATGAAATTTGTTAACGTATGAGTTAGCACTTTTAACATTTCTTGCGTATGAATGCAGAATCAAATAATTGCCAAAATATAACCCGGCAGTTCCTTTACTAACCTTTTCTTCTTAATTTTGTCCTTTTAACCTCTTGAAAGGAGAAGCCAGAAGAGAACTTGCTTACACAGGCTTCAATGAACTTCAATGATAAAAGTAAAACCCACAAGCACTTGTCCTTCAAAATTTCTGGCAAGAGCTCAAGTTCCTTGGTGACAAAAACATGAATCAAACAAAAGAACATAGGTTTAGTTAATTTTTATTTTATTTATTTGGTCTCTATCAAAGAATAAGAGATTTCGTATTTCCAGACTTGAAGTATTTCACACCCAAACCGTTTCTCAAACATGGATAAACAAGCAGAAATTTGAAGACATGGAAATGATATCTGGAAATTTCATAGAACCGACCAAAAACAGAAGTTGCCCTTGTCATGCTCATACTTATACAATGTACAAACACCAGCAGCCTAAGCACCATTTTTACTCCATGGTTTGATCACAGCAACAACAATGATTACTACGATGATGAGGAGAATGATAATTGCAAAGCACATCCATTTCCTGGAATTCTTTTGCAGCTTCTTTGCTCTTTGGAGGGCAGTATTCCCTGATTGCACGTGATCTACAGCATTTGAGACCTGAAAGGAAATTGGAAGTAGTGGTGTCAATATCACTGGATCCAAATGATATCAAAACAAGTAAACTAACGAATTATATCAAAACAAGTACACTAAAGCCATAAAGCTGCTATCACTACTGATAGTATCTACAGGAAATGCGTACTTGTTAACACTACAGAGAGCAATAATATTTGGAAGGATTCTGTCACCTGAGATTCAATGTTGTCCAGCATGTCACCTTGTGCATCTACCAATACTGCCATATCCAGGAAAATCTGCACATTCAAAATGAACAATCAGGTCCAAGAATATGCCTCTCCCACTATTTTCACTTCCTCTATTGGATGCATTCATGTCCAGAAATGCATACAATTACAACTCCCTCCTGAAGTTGCACTCTTCAGGTTTCCTTTAAATAATTGCAAATAAGTAATGCTAAATTATGAAATAAATGTGCTGGAAGTACAAAGCACATCAACTACAGGTCTCCTCTAAATCTCACCAAACTTGGAAAAAGTCGTGTGTGCTTTGTCCCACCATAGTACAGTTGTGGAAGAAAACTTGCAAAGAAAAGCCTACAAGTTTTAACAATTTTACAATATCTATGTTTTACTGCAAAAAAAAAAAAAGAATTAAAGGAAGCATGAAATGACCACCGTCAGTCATCTAAGATTAAACTTTATGAAGAAAATCCATGAGTTTGAGGTTAGGAAGACAATCTACCAATTGAAGCAAAGCCCATGAAAAGATGATCAAACTAGTGAACTTAAAATAATCTGACTAGTATGCAGGATGTGGACTTATCTAAATGGGTTCCCAATACCAAGCTAACTGTATAACGTATTACATGGTCACAGTGTTAGACAGCAACACTGAAGTAATTATTGAAATGACCACAATCCACTATCAATATGGGAACATTTGATACCACAACACAAATGAAAACATTATGTTCCATCAATTTAGCTTTTAAGTAGAGAGAACGGTTAACTTTTACAGCATGCCAAGTCTTGCAGTTTTCTCCATATGTTACTCTTTAAGTAACACATGTCAATTGTTCACGAAGTACCTGCTGTAGATCCAGAAGTTTCCTCTCCAAATCTCTAACTGCATCATGGCGCTCCTGAATTTCAGCTAGAGTATCCATTATCTGCAAACAAGAATTTATGCAATCAAAGTCAAGTATTAATTGGATCTTCAACTTTACAAGCAGTCAAAGGCCCAATTAATAACTAAACCACCAAAAAAGGTGTAATCTTTTCCCAGAATCTTCAGTCAACTCTATTCTTTGTCCACAAAAATGTTTGATCTGGAAATAAAGAAATTCTAATGAAAATGTTCAACAATTATCCTCAGACCCAAAAGACAAGACAACAAACATACCTGGCCTCGCCCTTGTTCCTGAATTGCTTTCTGGAAAATCTGCTCACTGTCTCCAGTCTCAATCAGTTTGTCAATTGTCTGAAAATTGCAGAATAATTACAATATAAGCTCAAGGGAAAATTTTGAGATTATCTTACAAAAATATTATGCCAATGACTTTACCTCTTCATCGGCTCTCTTACCCGTCACTGTAAATCATGGCAACCAAGTACTTAAATAAATTAGCAGCAGGTAATTGCAAACTTAGGGTATCACATTATTGACAAAATCCAAAGCAAACCTGTAAAAACACGCCTCTCAACAACTTCACGATATTCTTGATGGATGGTTTCCCTTAGAGCCTGCATAGTTCAGTCATCAAGAAAAGAGTCCACAAGGTAGTCAGGAAAATAAGAATTCACATACAGTATAGAGTAAGAATCTTGCATGTATGTCCAGATAGCTACCTGAAATTCTGCCATCTTATCTTTGAATTTCTTTTTCAAAGCTCTGCACCACATTACAGTAGTATCTATAGTCAAATATAAGTACTTGGAATCATATCAAATAGGCATATGTCCATAACCACAAAGAATTTGGCTTGTTTAGCCCTATAAATGGTTTCTAATATTTTCTTATCCAGATTTCATGAGAGAATACTCAGTTTCTTCCACTTGAGTCTTTCCTCCAATCAACTGTGGAGAACAAATGCATAGCAGGCTAGAGAAAGGAGCTGTAGAGAAGTGCCAAAATTTAGCAATAAATTCACCATATTTTCCCCGCGTTCAGTCTGCAACAATTCATAAATTTGCCCTGATGTTTTGGCTTTTGGCTCTCAGCTAAAGATTCCAGGGAGGATCATTTATATGGAAAAAGAATTCGCAAAACATAAGGACTTTGTAAAGGTGCAATACTTGGCACACAGAAGAGAAACTACCAATTACCATGGCATATGCAAGAATATGATGCACTAGCATATGGACCGTATGTGTTTTTTAAACCAAAATAACAAATGTTCAAGAAAAAAGAAAAGAGCTTATCCACATATTAATGTCGAGCTTATGACACTGAATTATTTTAAACTGAAACTAAACAACAGAGGGAAAAAAAAAAAAAAAAACAGGAAGAAATTTAATGCTGTGTTGTCAATGCTATTGACTATTGTCTATTTAGTTCCCTTAGATATATCTCTTTCGAAAGAAATGCTAAAGAACTATGAGAGGATGATTGCATAAGGAGGCCATACTTGTGGCATCATCCTAGTCCACTCTTAACACTAAACATGTATACAATGTTAAAACAAAACTTGACCTAATAGGTGGGCTTGGAATGCAATTAGATTGTTTCTTTTCCATTCATATGCAAGGATGGAGTGCAATACATTGTGTCCCATGAATGACTTCAAAGTAACATGAAACCTACTAACAACCAATTTCGCCATTGGTGGATAATTCAAGCATGATGGTCATCACATTATGAACATCAAAACAATGAACTAAAGTTAACACAAACTGATAATTCAGAAACAAAATAGTAGTATTAAAAACATGAATCATTAGTAAAGTAAATTACATGGTTGTTGAAGTTCTTGATCGGTCTACACCTGTTCCTTTGCCACATCCTGGCTTTTGCCTATTTGCTAAATTCTGAAGGAAAAAAAGAGAGGAGAGAAGATGATTATAAGAACTATAAGGAGGTTCGAATTAAAGTTTATACAAACAGCAAGTGGTCTACCTCTTTGTCAAGCTCTTCAATTTTTGACTTCACAGAACGAGCAATTTTTCCAACTTCATCAACATCTTTCTCCATTCGCTGCTTGATTGCTGAGAGCCAAAATCAGATTCATTCAACGTCAACTTTAAGCTTTAAAGAATCTAGATAGGCTTATTCAACAGTGAACAAAAGAAAGATAATAAGCAACTTCAAATCATGGATAAGAAAGGAAGGAACTTGCAATGATGATCCAGAGAAAAATTTCGGAGCTACAGAAACAAAGTAGGAACATTTATCGCAATAAAATTTAACCTTCCAATCCGCAGGAACAATACTTACCACACCAATGATGTTCCCCAATTGACACATCCAGCTACCTAATGTAAATTCCATAATTACCAAAAAAAATTTAAAAAAACATTTCATTTACTGAACATTAACATGCGTGCAATAACTTTGCTTGTTCCCACGATCCCTTGTCTCATTACAATTTTCCATCTCAATTTTATAGAAAAACTCTACTCACACAAATATAAAACAAAGATCAGTCTATAATTACCTTTCATGGCTGGAGCCTTAGTCACAGCCTTTGACTGCTCATTTGCATCCTGCATGCAAGATTTACAAGAAAATATGCGAACACTTTAACTGGTCTCTTAGAATGCATAACTTTTATCATATCTACATAAGTTAGACATATTTCTTCATGTAAATAAATCTCAAAAGATCATCTTGTAAAAGAAAGTGCTCCTTAAGATTAAATTTCAAAGGTCTTGGCCTTAGTCCTTAATCAACAAAGTCTTGCGATTTGCAGAGCTCTACTTTGTAAAATGCTGCTATCTTTTCATAATTAAAGCAGATTGTTTAATCATCGTGTCAGATAGATGCACTCATACTTCAGCCCTTCAAGGTTCCAAAAGCCTTCAATTTTCAATAACATACCTAAGACAAACATAAAATGACTAGAAAATTCACTGGAGGCCTACAGGATCATGGAGGCCTCACTGACTACTTACTCATGCTATGGTTTTGGTACCACAATATGAAAGGACTAGCCGATCAAGGCCCAGGAAATATTTTGCTAATCTAATCTAAAATTAATTATAATGAGGAAAAACTAAAGTTACTGTGAATAAAAAAGTGGAAAGAAAACAGGATCAAAAGAGAACTCCAGCAAGAAAGATCAACTCTAAAGTGAACTGGAACAAAGAAATTTTCCTATAACAGTTTTGTAGGTGTCGCCTTTTTTTCCCCTCTTTTCTTTGATATTAGCTGCATAAAGTCTGGTAAATAAGGTGCTGCCTAGGTGCATAGGATACATTTCAACATACATTCAAGAAATTACTAGCATCTACTGGAATTATATTGGCCCAATCAAGAAGAGAAAAGTCTAGTACCTGAAGCTTTTTGAGTAGCACATCCAGCTTCTCATTTTGTTTCTCAATTTCGTGAACCTGAGAAAGAATAGGCAAAACAAACAAACAACAATACAAGTGAAAGAAAAATATTTGAAATTGGACATCCAATAATAATTTAAAACCTAATTATAAGGCCAAAAATAGAAAGAAGAAACTGACACCTTTTTGAAAAAACTTTCCAAGCCCAAATCTCCAGAATTCATTCCCATTTCAATATCTCCACCTCTGGAACTCTGATCTCGAGGGATCTCAAAGGACTCCTGCAAGAGTTTGAAATAGCTAACTGTTAAATGCTACTCACATCCAATTCCAACTGCTGAGCAACATCAACAGGTCTCTATTGTCATTTTAATTTCCAAAAAAGGGTCCATGAAAGTCATTCTTCTAAAAGAATTACACCTTTCAACTTATAACATATCAAAGATGTTATCGCCATATATCACTTGTTTCTGTATTTTAATTGCAGTTAATGGCAATCAGATAGAATAGCGCCTGCGTGAACAGCCAATATACAAAATTGTACATGTGTGATTTCAAACAAACAAACCGACCCTCCATTGGAAACCTAAAATCACTTCTCGTTAAAACTGGCAGCAGCACTTTGTAACGGATCAATATATACGTGAAAAAAAAAAAAAAGAGGAAGCATGATCAGGAATAAGACAGTAAGATCTTTCATTAAATGTATACGGTCAGAATATATTAATTTAAAACATCTTATAAAAATCCCTTACTCAAAAAGGGGGAGACGGTTTAAATTTCTGCCAAAACAGAAAGACATATGCAATGAGGAATTTCTAGCGCCTGACGGTGGTTTTAATTTCAAGTTCAATATTTGAGGACCAAAGAGATCCACGATAACGAACTCCAGAGTTCCTCCATTTTTCTGCACCTCCTCAGAAACCAAACAAAGATGCAAACTTCAAAGCTAATTAAGCGGGAAATTAAACCCTCGAAGAGCAAGGACGTCGGATCCAACAAAATGAATGCAGCCACACAGAAAACAGAAAAAGCCAACAAACTAACAAAGCTTTCACAATCAAAACTCACGTCAAGACAAACGTTAATAGAAAACAAAAACAACAAACAAAAGACAAAAACAGAAGCACAGTGAAATGAAAAACAAAAACATATTTAAAAAAGCAAAAAAAAATAGCGTTACCGTTAAAAGGTCATTCATTGTGGAAGCAGCTCAAAAGAAACTCTCTTTTTCTCCCGTAGACGATCGACCAAAATGAAAGCAAAGCTGGATGGGTTAGAAAAATGAGGTCCGAATTTTGAAATTTGAATTTCGAGAAGAGAGAAAAAGAAAAAGCAAGGACCTGGTTTCTGAGATCAGAAACTAGGTCTTATTAAGGGGTTCCACTTTTGGCAAAGAAGGTGTAGAGAGACAGAGAGAGGAAGAAAGCGTGTTGAAATCATTGATAGAGAGAGAAAGAGCGTATATGAGAGAGGTGGACGACAGCACAGGGAAGCTTGATCTTGGCACGAAATATAGTCTCCACCGGAAGTCACGAAACCAACCTATCTGGACCGTAGTTTTCTGTCACGGGTCCCGCCTTGAAGCTGTTTACAACCGTTGGATTTCTTCTTGGGCTACTGGTCTGCTTTTTAGGTTTGGACAACTCAGACAAAGTTATATAACATCACGTTAGTTCAATTTCAATCAGAAATAAATAATTGGGCGAAGTGTTACTTAGTTGGCAACCAGCAGGTAGCTCACTCAACTTAAGAAAATTTTGATCATCAAATAACTTTAGTCCAAAGTCAAACTCAGATATTTCGGATAGTCGTGAGAGTTAGAAGACATAATCATCCTTGTTAAATTCATTGAAATGAAATATTTAATTTAGAGGTAAATAAATTTATATGTACAGATTAGAATATATGTATAATTAATATTTTCTTATTGTTTTCAATAATATGTGAGAAATTATTATTTAATTAATGTCGTCCAAAAAAAATTGAATTGCAATTTATGACAAACTTCTTACTCTTGGATTGGCTTTTTTTATTAAAAGGAAAGCAGACGAAACATATTACAACACGAGTCTAGGGAAACAGATCCCCAACATATCCTCTAGGAGGATAATGTGACACTTAATGGGTGTACTAGCAAAATAAGTGACTCCTACATCAAAATGTGCTGCGTAGGTAGTAAGCCAGTCAGTGCGTCTGTTACTCTCTTGATATATATGTAGATGTACAACAGTCCAGTCTCAAGTAAACAGTTTATAGATACTTGTTGGACCCCGTCTCCGAAGCCCAACATTCGAAAGCATAAAAGCATGGAAGACCCAAAACCGACAGCATACTGACCACAATTTGGGGGA
>JANPWT010000006.1:17545018-17560528 GCA_024678245.1 Erythroxylum densum | reverse complement strand
TTAGAAATGAAATGAAGGATATCTTGTGGTTTCAAATTTTTAGTGAAAATTGGTATTATTGTTTTATTATTGCGATACCATGAGAGTTATAGAAGTGATCGTATCGTAGTGCACCCTCATCATAGGGTATGTATCGGTACTACCTACGGGCGTCCCGATGTATACTCTACGGTAAGGGGGCGCTACATGCCCGCTAGTGGGAATGGAGCTCCGTTAAGGACTCCCATAAGTTCACGGCTACATTGGACCACTATACGGGAAGGTGTAGTACGTTCTGTTCATAGCTACACGGGACCGCTATGCAGGAATGTGTAGTACGTTCTATTTTCTGGACCGACCCAAACCATTTCTGATGTGTTATGTGTTTTGTTTTGTTTTTAAGTGTACTGCATACATGTTTTGAAAAGTGTTCATAAATGATTTTGAAAAGTTGAGAATTTTGGGAAATAAGCAATTGATGGTTCAACCGTGAAAATTTTTATAAAAGGTCAATGAGTTTTGAAAATGGTTTTTGCTTATTTTTTCTGTTATAAACATGTTATCCACGAGCTGTAAAGCTTACCCCCTTTCATCTCCATCTCCAGGTATCAAGAGGGAGATCGGATGAAAGAAAGTCAAGATGTCTGTTCGTTATGTGTAGGATGTATTTGAAGTTAAATTGTTGTAAGATTTAGATCTTAGATATGTTGAGAATTTTGGAACTTTTGTATTCTTGTGTATTTAAGATGTTGTATTGTGGCTTGAATATGCCACTATTGTTTGGTAATGTGTTTCTTTTGGGATATGTAAATGAATTATGGATTTGCGTATGGAATTGGGATAAATTTGTGTATGGTTATGGTATGTGAATGTGATTGTATATGATTATGATTTGATTGCGTTTGGATTTCGGACTGGAGGTCCGAAGATTTTGATGATTGAGAATTATTGAAGTGCTATGGGTATGAATGTGTTTGTTTGTGTTGGGATTCCGGACAGGAGGTCCGATGATTGTAATGATTGAGCTGAATATTTGAAGTGCTTATTGTGTATGAATTGTGGGTATATTGACATGTGTGAGTTTTTATCGCACATGAAAAATAAGAATTTAAAACGATGGGATATGTATGAATGTAAGAATCAAATGAATTGAGGTTGTGGGGTTAATGAATACCCTTTTGGGAATTGATTGTGCTGTGATGAAAAAGAACAAAAAATTTATACCGTTTTGGATTGGTTTAGATCAAGTGTCTTTATGGTTTCCAACGCGACGTTTCTTTAAAGTATGCATTTTCAGATGTCGGAATCCGACTTTTGCCTTTGATTTCGTCTGTTCATTCGTTTTGCTTTAGGTTCACTTTCGTTTCGCTTTGTTATCCGTTCTTTCGCTTTCCACCACTTTGTTTTTCGATTTATGTTATCGAGGTTGGGTTCCGAAAACGAGACCCAACACATCATGTTCACTATGGATGCAAATTCATACCTTTTATAATGGGCTAATCAGACCACAATGTAGACAATAGATACAATGACTGGGGGCACTTTGAATAATAAGACACCAAAAGTAGTCTATGACCTCATTAAAGATATGAATATGAACAATTATTAGTATTTCTACTTTCACTTAAGCCTTAACAAGCCAGTGGAGGCGTATGAAGTAGATACAGTGGCGTAATTAGCAAATCAGGTAGATGCTTTGAGCAGAAAGATTGATAAACTGACTATGAATCCATAATGAAAGTTGTACAGTTTGAGGTGTGTGGGTTAGAACATTCAAGTCAAAACATTACAACCTGAACATGTAGATTTTATGGAATATGATCCTAGATCACAAAACAATCCATACAGTAATACTTACAATATGAGATTAAGGAATCACCCTAATTTCTCATGGAGAAATCAAGGGCATGTAAGGAATAACCCTCCACCAGGATTTCCACAATAACTATCTCAGACTAAGAAGCCAAATTTAGAAGATATGATGTTTAAGCCCATTCAAGAGTTAGATACAAGATATCAAATAATAGAGGCTTCTATATGTAACTTCGAGGTTCATATCGGTCAATTCCTAAAATTAGTATTTGAAAGATCACTAGGGAGTTTACCTAGTACCATCGAAATAAATCCTAAAGAACGTGTAATGGTAATCACCCTTAGGAGTGGAAAAGAGCTTCAAGATGAAAATTAACCTCAACAGAAGAAGGAAGAGTTAAGTAACAGATAAAGGTGAGTGACATCTTTAAAAACTCAAGGACTTTTAATCTACCATCGCTTATCCTACCCAAGTGTTTAAGAAATTGCAGTTTAACTTACCATTTCTTGCAACTCTTGTGCAAATGTCATAGTACTTGAAATTTTTAAAGGAGCTACTATCAAATAAGAGAAAGTTGGAGGATTTGGTTATTGTAGTGCTAAGCAGAAAGTGCTAAAAAATTCTGAAAAGCAAGCTACCAGAGAAGCCCATAGATATAGGGAGTTTTACTATCCCTTGTCAAATTGGTACTTTAAGAATAGATAAGCCTTTCGCTGGCCTAGGGGCTAGTATTAACATGATGACTTACTCGTTATTTAAGAAACTTGGATTAAGTGAACTATAACCTACTAGGATAGTTTTACAACTGGCAGATAGATTGGTAAAGCATCCTAGGGGCATTATAGAGGATATTTTTGTTGAGGATGATAAGTTTATCTTCCTAGTATATTTTATGATTCTTGACATAGATGAAGATGTAATGGTACATCTACTCCTTGGTCAACCCTTTTTAGTGATTGCTAAGTCAATTATCAATGTTGGAGAAGGCAAGTTAATACTAAAGGTGGAGGATGAAGAGGTTGTATTTAAAATGTCTAATGTCATAAAGCTTACATATGAACTTATTGATGTTAATGAATCTTGTGAGTTATGTAATGATTCATTTTTGGATATGATATAGGACTCCTCTTTTAATACGACTTAATGGACATATTATTTGGAATTAAAATGAATTAATAGTCATTTCAAGAAACAAAGCCTTAAGGAAATCATTTTTGTTTACCTTACTAAAGAATAAAATAAGAAATTTTAACTTAAAGGAGGATCTTAGTTTTTTTGGAAGTAAATGGAACTACATATCTAATCATTCACATCATTACAATGGGAGGGTTATAGTTGTTATCAATCCCTCTTTCATTATAATAATTGAACTATTCAACTCTAATCAATTGATCCATTTAAATTACCACTTAATCAAGTATAGCTCTCCTTTCCTTCTTTCAATTATATTTGCAGCTAACTTAAGCTTATAGAGAAATTTCCTTTGGTTTGACTTAAAGAGAATTGAACCTAGAATCAACTAACAATGGTTTTTAGGAGGTGACTTCAATTTTATTCTTAAGCTAGATGAAGCTAAAGGTCTATCTATTAACAAAAATATAAATGGTAATGAACTTTCATCCATCACATCTTCTGTTGGGATTGTGGATATAAGCTTTATTGGACAATTCTTCATTGGACCAACAAATATATTGGAGTAAGCTTCATGAGAAAAAGGCTAGAAAGAGTTTTAACCAATAATATTTGGTTGGACAAATTTCCCACTATTTATGCTCAGTTTGGTCCTCCCATGTCTTCTGATCACTACATCATTGAGGTTAAATGATAACTAAAAATGCCCTACTTAGAAATCCTTTCAGATTTTACAACCTTATGTTACATATAAAGGGTTTCCAAGAAGTTGTGAGAAAGGGAGTGAATTTTCACATTCCAAGTTGTAAAAGTTACCAATTGGTGAGTAAGCTTAAAAAGGTGAAAGAGAAACTAAAAAATTTGAAAAGACAAAATTGTCCAAACACTAAATACTAACTAAAAAATGCCAAACTTCAATTGTTATATTACCGATATGAATTATACAATTCTTATAATGATGTCAGTCTTAAAAATTAAAAAAAAAACTAAGCTCTTTAAGACTACATCCTAACCCTTTCCCTACATAACTCATACTTTAGATTTAAAAAAAACCAACATACACTAGCTCAAAGATGGAGACAACTAAACCAATTTCTTCTTTAATGCTATACTGGCTTTCAAGAACACCAATAGAATCAATGCATTTATGGATAATGAAGAGAACACACCTAAGGAACAAGATGCCATGAAGGAGTTAGCTTTTAAATACTATTGTGATCTCCTTGTCACCATATCCTCTTACTCTTCTTCAGTTCAGTCATTCCAAGTATATATACATTTTGGACTTGAGGTAGATTGCTCATTGTTTACAAGGCCAATTACACCTAAAGAAATCTAAATGGTGATGTTTAGCTTCAAACCAAATAAGAAACTTGGTCGAGACGACTTCAATGCTTGTTTTTTAATAGAATACTTGGGATATAACCTGAGATTTAGTAGTTGATTAATTCTTCAACAACCAAAGAATACTCAAAGAGTTGAACAAAACCTACATATTTCATATCCTAAGAAGGATAATCCTACATCTAAGACTTTTGACCCATATCTTATTACTATATGATCTATAAGGTAATTGCAAAAATTATGGATAGAAGGCTAAAAAATGACCTCATACCTATCATCAACAATTGCAAAGGAGATTTCATTGATGACAGGAAAATGAGAGACAGTTTATCACTACTTAGGAATTATTTAAAGATTTCTATACTAATCCTACCATTAGAAGTTGTTCTATAAAGATTGATCTCTGTAAAGCTTTTGATTCCCTGAAATGGAAATTCCTCCTAAATTGTCTTAAAGCATTAAAGTTTCAAAACCCATTTATCTCTTGGATTAGAGCTTATATCACTACCACATCTTATTGTACCTTGATCAATATAGAATCTACAAAAATCTTAAAGGGAGCTAGAGGTATCAAGTAAGGAGACTCACTATCTCCTTACCTGCTTATAATTGTCATGGAAGTCCACATTAGAATGATTCAAAAGAATATTTCAAACTTAAGGGAATTCTTGTATCATTATAAATGTAGGGAAAAGAAACTCTTTTGCTTGGATTATTAGATGATCTCTTATTTTTCTATGGAAAGAACCCCAGTCTTCAGAAATCAGAATAGAATATCTGGATATGTTCTTATCTATGTCTAGCATAAGAATTAAATTTAAAAAGAGTAGGCTATAACTCTTAGCTAAAGTATCTACAACTTCCATGCTTTAACATATTTCTGGTACACAAGTCCAAAAATTGTCTTTTACTTATCTAAATTTTCCTATATTTCCTAAGAAACCAAAGTTCTCATATTGCTCCAGGATAATAGAACTCACAAAAAGGAAAGTGACAACTTAGGAAAATAGGTACCTTTCGTATGTTGGTCACATTCAACTAATAAAAAATATTCTTTCAAACATCTACATACATTAAGTCTCTACATGATGCTTCCTAAAGGACTATTCATAGAGCTGGAAAGGATCATTAGAAGATTCCTTTGGCCTGATGACCTAAATAATCCTTTTGGTACTAAACTAAGTTGGACAAAAGCAAGTTCCCCTAAATAGGAAGGAGGGTTGGGGATGGCTTTACTGAGAAATAAAAGCCATATGCTTATGGCTAAATAGATTTGGAGACTTGTTAATGAAAAAGAAGCAATTTAGGTAAGATGGATTTGTGTTCATTACCTGTCTAATAGTTGTTTATGGAAGCTGAAAGAAACCAAAGAGCATTCTTAGTTATTCATTGAAATGTTGGGACTAAGGGAGATCATTTATCCTCACATCAGGATGCAGATTGAGAATGGGCATGGAGCATGAAGTTGGTATGATAACTGGTCTTAAATTAATCCTCTTCACCAAAGGCCTAACCGTAATTTTCTGAGAAACAGTTTCCACTGTCCTCTAAAGTATTTGAAATCATACAAGATCAATTATAGAGGTTTTCCACATAGAGGAATGACTCTTATACTTGGAAAAAATTAGAGTTCATTTCCCTGAAGGTAGTTGGTCTAAATTTATCCAAAATGATCCTATAGTACCTAAGGCATTTGCTACAAGTTGGTTAGCAATTTTGAGTAGGCTTTGGACCAAAGACAAATATAAAACCAATTAAAATCTCCTAAAACCAATTAAAATCTCCTATGTGTTTTATGTAGGGATGAAATGGAATGAATAGCTCATCTGTTTTTCAAATGTTCATATACTAACTCCATTTGGTCCATAATTTAACACAAGATAGAGTGCTTTTGTGAGGGGGAAGACTAGCCTCAAGTAGTTAATGGGAATGTAATTTATCCAGAAGATCAAATATTAACCCCATTCTACTTAGAACTGCATTCTCATGCTACATTTATGTGATATGGAGAGAAAAGAAATATCGTATACATAGGAAAGCTGAGATTTACAAGAGCTCTTTTAACAAATCAAATTCAAGTGATAATTAATGAAAAAGCAAGAAGAAATTGGGACTTGAATTAATGGGACCTATTCGAGGAAATAATTTCTTTTTTTACTTTTTCGCTAATGTCAGTCACTGTATTTGAACTTTGGAGCTCACTACTATGTAGATGATCAAAGGCTATAGTCTTCTTTTGTAACTAAAAAGTATGGCTCTCTTAAAGCCAATTATTCTATTGGAATGAATTTATTAAAATTTGGAAAAGGATTAAAGCATTGTCAATTGTTAAAGCAAAAGTGACTTTTTGACTTCATGCTTTTCATATAACTTAATCCTCCATGGATTCATTCCCCACTTTTGTTTGGGAATCTCAATATCTATAATAAAGTCTAAAAGTATTGGAGGTGGGCCTTTTATATATGTTACTCCAAATTTGATCACCAATTCATATCATTACTTTTGCTGTTTATTATTAATCATTGGACTATTAATCAAACTGTACAGTATGTAGTTGATACTCTTTCAATTCCAACCCTAAAGTCTTGTTTCTGACTGAAATAAAGATCCCATGTACCAAGCTATGTTGTGGAATGTTTGCTAATGATTTAACGTCCCAGTTTATTCAAAATATATAGAGTATGAATTGATAGCAAACAATAATAGGCTTGTACCAGTAGAAGATAACGTCTCAATTCTAGAAGCAAAGTTTGAACATTAGTTTTTCTTTCATGATCCAAAACTGCACATTGATCATCTTCCCCCTTTCATCAACCTCTGTTTCTGTAATATTTTTAGCTAAAAACAAAATAAAAGGACTCGCTATCTCTTTCAAGTAATATTCCATATTCAAGTCACTAGCAACTCCTTGTAACTAGCCACCACCATCATCTCCACCATTACCATAACACCAAGACTAAATCCAAAAGCAAGCTCCTTGATTCGCCTGAGAAAACACTAAAATTTTGCAATCTAATGAGTTTCACGTAGGATTCCTAAGTTGAGGATTTTGTGCTCCACGTAAGATATATACAGTTTTTCTGTTTCTTTGATTTTTTTTTTCTGATGCGATTCCTAAGAATTGATTATCATTCCACACATGTTTTGGGCTGTGCTATGTATGTTCAGATTGAGAAGGTAAATTGGATGAAAATTGCTGCATTTTGGGTGGAAGTAATGGTATGGTTCTCTTAAGATACATGTTTTGTGTTTATATGTTTATTTCACCTTGTTTTCTCCTTATTTTTTGGGTGTACAAGAAAGTAAAGACAGGATAACTATATATATATATATAAAAGAACAGAGATCAACCTCCCCCTCAATCCCTTTGGTGGCTCATCCCGGAGCTTGGAGTCCTCTCCATAAACAACATAACAAGTCATCTATAAACAGGAGAAGGCTGGGTTTCACTTCACTGGAGGCATAAGAATTGTAAGCGAACAACTAATAATAGTACCGTGTTATAACCTCGCATCCTTTTCGTAACCCAAAAAGAACAGTGTTCTCTGACAACAAAACTATGAACAATATCCAAAAATTAGTAAAATATAACCAAAATGCTAATATAAATGTAGCGACATTCAACAACCAAGATCTATTTTATTTAGAGCATAATAAGATAATGGAAATATACCTCTAACACTTGGCATCTGGACTTGCACCATTTTCATACTCCAGCAAAACCTATCAAAGAGAGAATAATACAAACCTTGTAAAAGAACTTGATGGTAGAAGACCCTTGTTCATTCACCCCAATAGACACACACAATGTATGTCATTACACAACCTTACCTTATGTCATGTATATGACGTGTTCTACCTTAAGGGGTAGAATGGGCTAATTGTCTCATTATTAATTGGATGATACCAACTATAGTTTAATGGGCCAACATATAGTAATTAGGGTACTATCATGTGCCTCAAATGCAATTAACAAATTAACCATCCAATTATGGTTATTAAATATACATTAGGTAATTCAATTGTGATTAGGCATATAGAATTAAGTTGTGATTATATTAATCCACAAATATGTATTTCTACCACAAAATTCATGAAATTTATAGTGCACGTAACATTATTCTCATTATCTACGAGCACAGATTAGCTAGAGAATTCATCTCAGGTTAGTCCATCCTCCCTTAAAGATTTAAAGATGCATAACATCTATTCTTGGTTGAGGAAGCACATGAAACATAATATAATACAATCATTCCCCTTTTAAAACTGTTACAATTTGTAGTTAATGCATTAACACGTTACAAGAAACTTAATTGCAGCCCACATTTCAGCCTGGAACGCAATTGGCTGTAATTTCCTTTCCAAATTAGTCACAAATTGATTCATACAAAATCGAAAGAGAACGAATAAGATTTTCAATAAGTAGTGCATTGATAAGCGCCTTTCCACAAAGACTCTGAATCTGATAGCCTCACTTACCATTTAGGCTAACTCTTCCGAATCTTGAGTTTTTACGTATGCCTTCTTTTTCCACAATTCAATCCCCCAATTGCTTTTCACGTGCTAAAATGACATGTCATATTTTTTCAGCCATCTCACCGTTCTTATCTTCTACGCTAACAATTTGGTTGGTAGGACTAGCTAGCGAAGGCTGAGCTGGGGATTGGTATAACTGGCTTTGTCTCTGTCCATATTCAAAGAACTACTTGCCTACGAGATGTTATATTTAAGTACAATTATGATTTTTCTTAAACTTCCAGCTACTCAGAGCTAGAATAAGCGTATAATAATGATGAAAGGAGACGTGAACAAAGGGGAGAAGCTTACTAGACTGTGAGTATGCATAAAAACCCACTTTTAAGTACTATCACAGTTAGATTATAAGTTGTACTCCCTCCGACTTATAATAAGTGTCGTTTTAGATATATTTTAATTATTCAAAATAAGTATCATTCTTGACTTTGTATGTATGTTTATAATTTTTCTTCCAAAATTAACCTTTAATTTCTCTCTCATTTTAATTATACAGATCACAATTTCAAGACAATTTCAAGACAATTTTTCTCATCTTAATTTAAGATGCTGATTACCGGAGTCACGAGATAATTTTATGGGAGTATTAATAAAGGTATATCTATAATTTCATTAGCTTTTTTAATAAACGTGTATTTTTTTAAAACGACTCTTATTATGAATCGGAGGGAGTATAAGATAATGAAATTTAGGCTAGGATAATAAAGTTTAGGTGTTGTGACGAGGCTTCTTTTCACATTCTGTTCCTAATTTCAAGGAGTTCCAGCCCTTGCTTCCTACACACAACAATCTTAAATTTCTGTAATCGTTTAGCTGCAAAGTCAAGATATGGAACAATTGAGTAAGTATCAGCACTAAAGACAAAAAGAGAGTGGGAAAAACATGGGAGCTGCGTCCCAAGGAGCAAAAACATGGAAATGTGTTTGATGCTGTATGGCCGCATTAGGAAACATGATACATGTTGGATTTAAAAAACACAATCTTTTCTCCGACAATATGTTGAAACTTGAAAGAGAATAGGCAATTCCAAGCCTTCCTTTATAATTGGGAGGAAGTGTGCAACGAAAACAGGAAAGTTCAGCGGCCTTGCAAACCTTGACCTTTCAACGTTCGAGACGGTAGATATGAACTTCACCAGTCTCATTCTCTGACAGTTTCTCTCATTTCAATTTCGGCTCCCACTCCCATTCACCAGAACTTGTATATCTTCATTAAAGAAAAACTCTATATCGTACTTATCCCATTCATATAATACTGTATTTAATTGAACCTTTAAATGTTGACTTTGACTGGTGTTGTATGTGTCCTTGTTATATATACCTAAATAACAATTCGAACTCGCACATACCATATCTCTTAATATTTCTCGCCATCTCCTTTTAGAATAGCAAAGAGAAATAATCACTGCTGCAGCTTTAGGAGCAATCATGAATGCGCTTGTGGCAACCAACAGAAACTTCAAACTAGCAGCTAGGCTGCTGGGTCTGGACTCCAAGCTTGAGAAAAGTTTGCTCATTCCGTTCAGAGAAATCAAGGTGATTCCTGTAACTTATAACCATCAGAATTTATTGTAGGAAAGGAATGATCAATACCAAATATGCTTTTCTCATACATTTTGTACAACTTGCAGGTTGAATGTACCATACCCAAGGATGATGGAACTCTGGCATCATTTATCGGGTTCAGGGTTCAGCATGACAATGCCAGAGGACCAATGAAAGGAGGAATCAGATATCACCCTGAGGTGGTTTCCATTCTTAAATTCACGATGCTGAATAACAAATATGACAACGGAACCAACTTGTCTACCATCTTTTCCAGGTTGATCCGGATGAAGTGAATGCACTGGCACAGCTTATGACATGGAAAACAGCAGTAGCAAATATTCCATACGGTGGTGCTAAAGGTGGGATAGGATGTGATCCGGGAGACCTGACTATGTCTGAGCTAGAAAGGCTTACCAGAGTCTTCACTCAGAAAATACATGATCTGATAGGAATCCATACTGATGTTCCAGCTCCTGACATGGGAACTGGTCCACAGGTTAGTACCAGAACGTGGTTCAACAGAGTTCATTTGATCTACCGTGTAACAATGCGCTTCGGTAGCAATAATTGATTGTTGTTCTTCTTCGGGACTGTGAAAGTTGAACTGATTCCAACGCATTCATGACCTTGCTTTGAATTTAAACAGACCATGGCGTGGATACTAGACGAGTACTCGAAATTTCATGGCTATTCGCCTGCTGTGGTCACTGGCAAACCTACTGTAAGTATATAAATTGATCCAACTTTGCACTGCAAATTTACTCAATTTCTTTCGAAGTTCACCATTTTGGTGATCGTGCAAAAGACTTATTTTCCTAGTTCTTTCAGCTTATATTAGTCAGTCATTGGTCTAACATTTAGCTAATAACAAATATCAAGTTGCAGTATAACATGATTGCTACAACTAAATTACCATGATTTTACGAGTTTCCAGTAGAATTTCTTCCTCCCTATTTCCAAACCGTAGTCTTTTTTTATTTATTTGATAAACTAGGACCTTGGTGGATCTCTGGGTAGAGATGCTGCAACTGGACGAGGAGTGCTCTTTGCGACAGAAGCCCTGCTCAATGAACATGGAAAAACCGTATCTGGACAACGATTTGTCATACAGGTGCAGTTCATATGCTGGAGAAAGATGAGATATATATTACGCTTGGCCTTCTAATATGGTATCCCCTCAAAGGTACATTTCATTTAAGCTGATGATTGATAGATATGTTTGACTACAGGGGTTCGGAAATGTTGGTTCTTGGGCTGCTCAACTGATCAATGAAAATGGTGGGAAGATTGTTGCTGTAAGTGACATTACTGGAGCTATAAAGAACAACAAAGGGATTGATATTGCAGGCTTACTCAAACATGTCAAGGAACATAAGGGTGTCAAAGGATTCCACGGTACGGATGCCACAGATCCCAAGTCTATTTTAGTTGAGGACTGTGATGTTCTTATTCCTGCAGCTCTTGGCGGTGTGATCAACAGGTATTGCTTGCCAGGGAAAAAGATTTAACTTATCAGAAATATGAGTGAGAACATCAATTTCATTCAAAAATGAGAAAAGAAGACCTTTTGCTAAATTCATCTCTTGTTATTTGGTGGAAGGGAGAATGCAAATGACATTAAAGCCAAGTTTATAATTGAAGCTGCTAATCATCCAACTGACCCAGAAGCTGATGAAGTAAGTGCTTGGTTGAGGCCTAGTATTTGACAGACACGGGCTTAAAACTGCCAACATAATAAACTTTTACTACCTTTCTGACAGATTTTGAAAAAGAAAGGTGTTATTATTCTTCCAGACATTTATGCGAACTCGGGAGGAGTTACTGTTAGTTACTTTGAGTGGGTTCAGGTATAATATCTTACTGTATACCAGCTTGTTTTTGTAGCTAATTAACGGGCAATTTGCATTGGTAAGGTACAGTTGGTTATGCCTGAACAATTTGTATTTCTTTCCTATACATTTTTGACAATTTTCTCAACCAACGTTCTAATACAGACAGCCAACAATCCTGAGTTCCTGCCAATAGCTATATCCTGTGTCTTGGGTTGATGAAGAAAGTCAATTTTTTAAAGTGTTTGTTCATTGCAGAACATTCAAGGATTTATGTGGGACGAGGAAAAGGTGAACAGTGAACTAAAGACGTACATGACCAGAGGTTTCAAAGATGTGAAGGAGATGTGTAAAACCCACAATTGCGACCTCCGTATGGGAGCCTTCACTCTAGGAGTCAATCGTGTGGCCCGAGCAACTGTTCTTCGGGGTTGGGAGGCCTAAGATGATTGCTTGCTTTGCTACTCCAAACAAATACGGAGTTATAGTTTGGCCCCCTAATCTGATTAATTGATTGTTATCCGTCATTCCGTTGCCTTTAACCATTTTTTTTCAATCGATGTAATGGATTACGTATTTATTTCATCCTTGCGTTTTAAACACTTGTGACAAGTCACAAGGTTCTGAGGAATATGAAGAGACGACTTAGTTCTTAGAAAATCCTACGACGAGCAAAATATCATATCTAGTTTGAGGAATTGTTTCTTTAAGACGAAGATAGAAAAAGTAGACTTTGGTTTGACCCAAGAAAAGCCTCCGACTCTTTATGTTTTTCCGCCAACCGTACGTAGAGAAATGATTTACGGGGCTGTGTCCTTCACATCATCTTTTTAGTTGGTTTACCGTAGCATCATCTACCAGACTAAACTATACGGTGGTCTAGCTGCAAAACAAGATAATGGAAAAGGAAAGGGAAAATTATTAAAAAATGAAAAACGGGGAAGCAGCGTGTGTATCAGAATAATCGAAATACAGAGGGTAAAAATCTATATCATTCTAACATGCGGAGAAGGTTCCAAACTAACCAACGTAACTGTCAAAGATAGCTCTAACACCCTCCATCAAACTGGTCAGTATATGTTATATACTCCCAGAACTGGTCAGTATATGTTATATACTCCCAGTTTGCGAAAAGAATCCCGAAACATAGGTGATGAAAGAGCTTTAGTGAAACAATCAGCTAACTGGTTGGCAAAAGAAACTGGAAGCAACACAATAACATCACTCTGTAATTTCTCGCGAATTATATGACAATCGATGTCAATGTGCTTGGTACGTTCGTGAAAAATCAGATTCTGAGCCAAGTAAACAGCAAATTGATTATCACAAAACAAAGGCATCGAAACGGTAGGAGCCAAGAGGAATTCCCCGAGTAAATAATGAAGCCATTGCACTTCACAAGATACGATTGCCAAGACACGATATTCAGCTTCGGACGAACTACGACTGACGGTGGATTGCTTCTTAGTTTTCCAGGAAATCAAGGAAGAACCAAGGAATACCCAAAATCTAGTAATAGATCTCCTTGCGTCCCGACAAGTACCTCAATCCAAATCTGAATAACCTATAAGGCAAAGATCACTGTCGGAGGAAAAGAGGAGACCCTGACCTATGGTGCCTTTCAAATACCGTAAAACAAGATGAGCAGTAGCCAAGTGAGCAAAAGTAGGACAATCAAGAAACTGTGCCAATTGTTGAACAACAAACGAATGTCGGGTCGAGTAGTAGTCAAGTACTGAAGTTTGCCAACGAGTTTCCTATAATGAGTAACATCCTCCAAAATAATACCAGAATCCTTCGAGAGTTTTGTCTCAGGTAAAATAGGGGTAGAAATAGGTTTCGATTCCAAAAACTGAGTGTCTCGAAGCAAATCCAATGTATATTTTTTCTGGCAAGGAGCTCACCAAGATCCTTAATGGTAAATGCCTCGTGTAGATACTGTTTGATGTGATGAATGGCCGGCAAGTCATCACTAGCGACGATAACATCATCAACATATACCAAGAGGGCCATGAAATGTGTACTCTCTGTCTTGAGAAACAAAGAGTGATTGGAAGTAGCTTGCGTGAAACCATATTGAAGTAAGGTTGAAGTGAGCTTAGCTTTCCATTGTCGACTAGCCTATTTTAAGCCATAAAGAGACTTAAGCAATCGACAAACCTTGTTGCTCTGTGCGACATAGCCCTTAGGAAGTTGCATGTATACTTCTTCAGCAAGATCACTGTGAAGAAACGTGTTGTTGATATCGAGCTGATGCAAGTGCCACCCTTTGATTGCTGCTAATGCCAAAAGAAGACGAATTGTCGTCATCTTGGCCACTGGACTAAAAGTGACAAGAAAGTCCACCCCTTCTTATTGTGTGTATCCCTTAGCAACGAGCCAAGCTTTGTAATGTTCCACAGATCCGTCTGCCTTGCGCTTGATTTTGAAGACCCACTTACAGTTGATTGCGCTCTTACCAGGAGGTAGATTAACCAGCTCCCAAGTATTATCTTGTTGGAGGGCCTCAAGTTCTGCGATCATAGCATGGCACCAGGATTCATACTTAACAGCTTGTTCATAAGTATGGGGTTCAAGATCTTGATCGATTGTAGCTGCAAAAGCATAATGATGAGAAGATAGGTTAGAATAAAAAAAAACATTACAAAGTTGGTGAGGACTAGATTGCTATACAACCATGCATTTGTAGTCACCAAGGTACAATGGTTTGGATTTCGTTCGAAGGCTCCTTTATAGGGTCTGATGTGGATGCTGCGAAGCAGGAGCTACAGCAGGTAACTGAGACGCAAATGAAGAAGGCACCACGGAGGGAATATCAGCAAGCAATGTTGAAACAGTGTCTGGTAAGGTAACATTCACATTTGAGGATGATGAAATAACAGGAACACGTGGAATATCATCGACTAACGACTGAACTGAGGAAGAAGGAAGAATGACTTGATCATTGGTGGATGTTTGAGAATGCTGCAGATCAGGAGTTAGTGTAGAAAATAGAAAAATATGCTCATAAAAGGAGACATCCCTAGAATGAAAAATCCTTTGAGCATGAAGATCAAAAAGTTTAAATCCCTTAATACCTGGAGAGAAACCAAGGAAAATAGATTTGATGCTTTTGGAATCAAATTTGTTGTGAATATTAAAATGGTTTGAAGCAAAAGCAAGACAACCAAAAACTTTTAAATTATCAAAAGATGGCGGTTTAGAATATAAAATATTATGAATAATAGAAGTAGGAATTCGGTTGATCAAATACACACCATGTAGTACACACTCACCCCAAAACCGTATAGGTAAGTTTGCTTGGAATCTTAATGCCCTTGCCACATTCAAGATG
>JANPWT010000006.1:17514526-17544918 GCA_024678245.1 Erythroxylum densum | reverse complement strand
TGCATTCCTACCATTTTTAATACAACCAAACCATATAATAAATTCTACTAACATTTACATAACAAGTAGTTCCAAAAATTTATCCATCAAACCTCATAATTCATTTAAATTATGCTTAATTCATCAAGAAAAATTTTGGGGTCAAAAACTCTCCCCCTCTTAAAAAGAATTTCGTCCTCGAAATTCTTATCTGATTGATTAGGAGTGCAGGATGTTCATCCGTTTCTCATTTAACTTCATCACTCGAAAACTTTCTTTCAAATGACCGTAGTCAATAGACTCACTCGATCTTTCAATTCCTTATTTGGTCATTTACTTTCTTAACTAGTTCCTTATTACAGTTCAGATCACTCACAATTTTTCCACTTCCTGTGTTGATAACATCAATATCTTACCACATCAATATTTTCTTAACATACTCACGTATATCACATTTCGAATCCAAGACATCTTTTGTCAGTAGCACTAACTCATAATAATTTCATACGAACCAATTCATAACGGGCTTAGCGAATTCTTTTTCCTAACTTGAGCACACCTTGTATCCCATGTAAGCACATCTTGTAAGGTGATACCCTCAGAGACAAATCATCTTTCACTTAATAATTCACATCACTTTAGTATCAACACATCTATCTCTTATGTCAATCTCACTGTACTCCATGTCTTTGGCACGGATCCGCCTAATTCATCCATCTTTCTTGAATCACTTAATATCTAATACTGATCGATTTCACTTATCATCAACCTCTCCAAACAATCTGGCATTCAATCATTTTTGGCCTTATTCATCACCATACAAAAGCGAACGACTCTTTCTATCATCTAACTTCTCATACAGTATTCTATTGAAATCACTATGACAACGATTGTGATGCTTAAAGTCAAATAGAACCATACATTGGTCTCATGTTCCTATAAACTCCCAACTAAAAACTTCAAGCATAACTCTGACAGTTAAGACTCTACAATTCAAACTTCTAGTCACTTGACATATTTCTTCTAGGATGTATAGCTTAAATCACCACTTGTACTTTTCTAACCGTCTCCTTGCTCAATCATCTTTGTCGGTACGCATACTTCTTATCTCAATCACCCAGTATCATTTTTCTTGCTCGAACTCAAAATTCACATTCATTTTTGATTTCTCGGTAAGGTTCACAATTTCTGAACCCTCAATTGAGCTTTGTTCATGTGAAACTGATCTTACATTTTGTAACATCTCATCACCGATGGGAAGGATAAAATAGTAAATTTGGGTCGGGTTGTGAGTGTGTACACGTATCTCGTCATATTCATGCATAAATGGCCTCTATATAGGTATGAATGGTAATCTTTGTAAATGTACATGATTGTACATGCATTCGTGACTTTTCCTGGCTTATGTGTCTATAAATGTGACCTTTGTGAAAGATGTGAATTATGTGTTTGAAAAATTGAATTGGAGTGATTTATGTGTTTTTCTGCATAAAATTGCTACGTGGGTACCGATGAGATTTCCGGTACTGAAAATGACTGTCCAATTGATACAAAAAAATTAAAGACATGATTTAGGAATGTTTATCATGAGCCATTGAAATTTTGGAGAGGTTTATGAAAGTCAAAGTAAATGAATTGATTGAAATGAAAATTGATAGGCATGATAGAAATAATGGAAGTGTGTGAATTTGAAGAATTAAGAAAGTTGACTTTTTGGAGATATAGTGTTGACTTTTTGATTTAGGCAAAATTTGAGACATTGATCTACATGAAACTTGTAGAAAATGTTGAAGGCTTTCTATCGCTATAAAGTTTGATATTTTTCGATATCGGGATTGAAAGAAACGAATTGCTGAAGTTAAGGCTATATTACTTAGTATTAAAAGTGTTTGAATGGGATATTTTCTGAACTTGGTTCAGTTTGATAAGAAATTTGTGACCTGTAGAGATCCAATTAAGTTAATGTTTGTTTCTAAATAAACTAGAAACATGGATCTGCAAATTATCTGAAGGAATTGAATTTCAATTCAGTCCCTAAGAGTTTAAATTTCTGAATTGAAGCAAAAAAGTTATAAGAATTTGTATAAGGGCAATTTGGGCATGACACTTTAGATTTTAAGGCTTAAGGTTGATAGGAAGGGGTAAAATGGACATTTCACCCTTATAAAGGGTATAAAAAGTAAGAGAAAGGATTGTTTGGTCTAAAGAGAAAGAAGGGTTGCCGTGGGAGAAGAAGAAGAAGAGAAGAAAAGTAGGGTTTTGGAAGATTTTGAAGATTTTGAAGCCAAATCAAGTAAGTATAAGTATCATCCCTCTTGATCAAATGAATTAAACATGTTTTGATGTTAGTTAAGAGGGGATTTTGTGTTAGAAGTTGTAAAATGGGTTAAAGAAAATGTGTTGATTTTCGGTTTATGATCAAGGTTAGATTTTGATATTTTGTTGATTTTTGTTGTGATCAGATGAGTTGAAAATGAAGTATAAGTGATGTTTTAGGGTTAAGATGAATTATGTTTTGAAAGATGGGAAGATTTTGATAGAAAATTGTTGAAAAATCAGGTTTCGGGAGGTACTTGGGCTCGCACATCGCGACGTGCTCATACGCACGTCGCGATGCACGCAAGCGTGCACGTCGTAGCGCGCAAGCAAGCGTGCAAGTCTCGGCACGCGCATGCGCCCACGCCGCAGCATGTGCAAACGCCCTCGCTGCGGCGAGCTTGTGGATTTTGCCGCGGCGAGTTACTGCTTCCTGACAGATATGTTTTGGTTTTTAAACCATAACTTTTTGTTCAAATATTCAAATGAGGTGATTTTTAATTTGGTATAAACTAGAGACATAGGGCTACAAGTTTTATGAAGAAGGGAAGTGTTGAATCAGTTGTTAAAGTTCTCAATTTTTGGATGGAAGTTGGTTGTAAAATATGGTTTCAACATAAGGATAGTCCATGTATGCTTGGAGAATAACTTTCGGATTTATGAAAACAAATTGAATGATTTTAGTGTCTATTGAGTTTCTAATATTGAGGAAAGGCTGTGATGGGAATTTTTGGGATAGTGCCGGGAATGTCACGAAAGTGCATTGTACATATTTTAAATTACTACATGTGCATTATTTTTGATTGGGATGATGTGTTAAATGCGAGTGTTTGACTTGTGATAGAGGCGCATTTAGAACGTCAGCCCACCGATATTGCCGAGACTTCCAGGCGTTAGCGCGGAAACTATTGTGAGTGACCTAGACGGTTCCTCAATTATTATGTGTTATAATTCTGTATTTAGAATTCTGTGGTGAATAATGGTGGGAAGTGTGTTCTGATTACGGATTCCGGATAGAAGGTCCGATGTATCGGGAGATTATGACATAGAAGTGCAAATTGTCTGAGAATTTGGAACCTCCGTGTTTGAAATGTGAATAAATGTGATTGTGATTTTAATGTGATTGTGAACTATTTGTTTGAATGTGATAATTTGGGATTGATTGTGATAGTGACACTGCATAATTGCGACATATGCATTTCATATGCATCTGATTGAATCTTATTGATTGAGTGAAAGGCAAAACGCCTTATATTTGTGTGATACCAATCATGTGGTACTTCTGAATGGGAAATTATGATATAACTGTGATGTGTTTGATACGGGTCGGACTACGGTCCGAGAATATGTGAAAGTGAGTAGAAGTGATTGCTGCATTACATGGCATGAGTGCATGACACATAACGGCTGTTGTGACCAGAGCCACCACCGACCAGAGCTTTAAGCTCAACGAGTGAAAATGAGCTTCGAGCTCATAAGTGATTCAGAGCCTTAGGCTCAACGTTTAATGAGCCCTATATCCTCCCAAAAGGATAAGGGATAGTTATCAATAAGCCCTACATGGGACAGCTAGGCACTCGGTCACAACAAAGTAATAAACGAAAAGTGAGTCTCATGTGCATTGCATAGGCATGTAATGAATGATTAAGTGTAACAAATATGAATAATGTGAATGTGCAATACTGTAAATGTGTGAATGTGCAATATTGTGAATGTGTACTGTGAAATAAAGTGAAAGGTGTGAATATTGTGTTGTGTGACTGGGTGAACCATCGATGATGGTCACTCACTGAGTTCGCAAATCTCACCCAAAATTTACAATTATTTTTCAGGACTCAGAAGAATACCCCGCTAGGCAACGTGAGTATATTTGTTGCATGTGAGAGAAAGAAAAGGTCGGGATCAGTTCGCATCTGCATTAGTGTCTTCTTATTTCTGTATAAAATTGTGTATTCTGAATTTTTGTATAAATGATTATGTCATTCTGTAAAGTCAAACTGACTTGATTGATTTGTAAAAATAAAAGGGCCCAAGTGGTCATTGATTTTACTATTGACTGTATATGGTAATTGACTCCAGTATAGTGTGTGTTTGTGTTTTAAAAAAAATTATACTGAGTTTAGTGATGTGGCACGCTACCCTCGCGGGGCACGGACTCGGATATCACCATCGATGTCGGGTTCGGGTCATGCGAGAGTAGAGTGTTACAGTGGTCATCTTGGCCACTGGAATAAAAGTGTCAAGAAAATCCACCCCTTCTTATTGCATGTATCCCTTAGCAATGAGTCGAGCTTTGTATCATTCCACAGAGCCATCTGCCTTGCGCTGGATTTTGAAGACTCATTTACAACCGATTGCACTCTTACTAGGAGGCAAGTATCATTATGTTAGAGGGCGTCGAGTTCCCCAGCCATAGCATGGCGCCAGGAAGCATGCAAAACAGCTTGTTCATATGTATGAGGTTCAAAATCTTGATCAATTACAGCTGCAAAAGCATGATTTTTAGAAGATATACAAGAATAAGAAAAAACACTACAAAGTTGGTGAGGACTGGATCGATGTGCAACTATGCAGGTGTAGTCACCAAGATATGATGGTTTGGTTTTTGGTCGAAGACTCCTGCGTAAGGTCTGAGTCGGAGGCTGCAAAGAAGGAGCTACAGTAGGAGGCTGATGCGCAGATGAAGAAGGCACCGTGGAAGAAATAGTAGCAGGGGATGTGGTAACGCTTTCTGGTAATAGAACAGGCACATCGGAGGATGATGAAATAACTGGAACACGTGGAAAATCATCAACTAACGAATGATCTAACGAAGAAGGAAGAATAACCTGATCAATGGTGGACGGTGGAGAATGCTGCAGATCAGGAGTTAGTGTAGAAAATGGAAAACAATGTTCATAAAAGGAGACATCCCTAGAATGAAAAATTCGTTGAGCATGAATATCAAACAATTTAAAACCTTTAACACCTAGGGAGAAACCAAGAAAAATAGATTTGATGCTTCTGGAATCAATTTGTTGTGAATATTAAAATGGTTTGAAGCAAAAGCAAGACAACCAAAAACTTTTAAATTATCAAAAGATGGTGGTTTAGAATATAAAGCTTCAAAAGGTGAAATATTATGAATAATAGAAGTAGGAATTCGGTTGATCAAATACACATCATGTAGTACACACTCACCCCAAAACCGTATAGGTAAGTTTGCTTGGAATCTTAATGCCCTTGCCACATTCAAGATGTGTTGATGTTTTCTCTCAACAATGTTGTTTTGCTGAGGAGTTTTAATACAAGAGGTTTGATGAATTATACCATGCGATTCATAGAAAGTTGGAATATTAAATTCTTGACCATTGTCTGATCGAATACATTTTACAGTACAACCAAATTGTGTAGATACATAAGAAACAAAATTCAGCATAAGTGGTCTTGCTTCAGATTTAGCTTTCATTAAAAAAAACCCAAGTGAATCTTCTAAAGTCATTAACAATAGTCAAAAAATACCTATGTCCTCTAAATGTAGGAGCATAATTGTCTCCCCGGATATCAACGTGAATGATATCAAAAACAGCAGAACTAACAAAAGTGTTGATAGGAAAAGGAACTCGTTTTTGCTTAGACATATGGCAAATCTCATAAAGTTTGATATCAGACACAGAAGGAACAATTTGTTTTAAACGAGGAAAAGAAATATGGCCTAGCCTATGCCAAAGTAATGAAGTATCATTATTACATGCAACAAAATTAGCAAAAACATAAGTTGAAGTAGATAAAGGAGCACTAGTAGTGAGCTTGTATAATCTGTTGAGATGCTTAGCAACACCAATCACCCTCCATGGCTGAATGCTCTGGATGATACAATGAGAGAATGAGACAAGAATACAACAAGAAAGATCATGAACCAATTTACTGATAGACAAAAGATTAAAGGTAAAGTCGGGTACATATAAAACATTAAGTAGTTTTAGAGAATTATTGACATAAATAGTGTCAATATGGGTAACCCGTACTCTGCAATTGTTAGGAAGATGAACATAAACATTACCAATCAATTTATAAGAATGGAAAAATGCTAAAGAACATGCTATGTGATCCATAACACCAGTATCGATAATCCATTCATAATGATTTATAGCAGTAACATTTAAAGAAATATATGGAATAAAATCAGACTTGCGGGGTTTAACTTCGGTGATATATGTTTGGGCAAAGTGACCGCATTAACGTGATGAGAAGAAAATGGAAATCCTTGTATGAGCTGTAATAACTGATCATACTGTTCTTTAGTTAATTGAAACTGAGGAACCTGGTCCTCTGTAGTTTCAGGAGTAAGAGAATCAGTAGAGTTGATATTTGCATCTTTGGTATCCACTGCATTAGCATACACCCGAGTTGAAGATTTCTTGGAATTCTTCATATTTATAGGAAACCTGTGCTTCTTGTAGCACCTATCAATAATATGGCCCTCCTTGCCATAATGGGTAAAAGTCAGTAGTGTTGAATTGTGAAAGTATTTACGTTGGGTAGAAGCCGTGGAACCTTTCACTATCAAAGCATTTACATCAGAAACCACCAAAGGTCGTTCTTGTTGAAGAACCAAAGAAAACACTTTATTTAATGAAGGTAGAGGATCCATCAATAGAAGCTGCGATTTAACAGTAGAATAACGTTCATTTAGTCCCTTAATAAAAACCATGACTTGATCGTTTTCATGAAACACACGTATGTTTTTGGACAGATTGTAAGAACATTGAGGACTACACGTACAAGAAGGAAGAGGACACAATATTTGCAACTCATCCCACAAGATTTTGAGCTTGGTAAAATACTCATAAACCGATAAACTACCTTGTTGACAAGTATAAATCTCAAGCTGAAGGTCACAAATACGGAAAGAATTGCTTTGAGCAAATCTTGCTTTGAGATCATTCCAGATCTCATACGCAAAATCCAACCATATAATAGACTGTGCGATAGAAGGAGAAATGGAATGAATAAGCCAGGAAATTACCAAATTATTGCAACGTTCCCATGGAACAAACAGAGGATCTGTACGTGATGGCTGCATGATCGAACCATCAACAAAGCTAAGCTTATTCTTGGACAAAAGCGACATCTTCATGGCTCTCTGCCATTGATGATAGTTCGATTATGTGAGAATCAAAGATACAAGAACCAACGCCAGGTTCTCATTAACGTGAAGAAAATACGGACTGGACTGATTCTCTTCTGATTTTGACGTCGAACTAGAAGTGTGATTTGCATTCCAAGCGTTGAAGCTGGCCATATTAACACGTTTAACGTAAAGGAAGAAGAAGGTAAAGAAACGATAACGTTTCTTGGACGTAAAAAAAGAAAAGGCAAAAAAATATGGATATCGTATAAAGAACCTAGAAAATTCAGAGAAGTGGAAACAGATGCTCTGATACCATATCAAAATAATCAAAATACAAAGGGTAAAAATCTATATAATTATAACATGTGGAGAGGTATTTATACAATAGGTTCCAAACTAACTAACGTAACTATCAAACATAGGTCTAACAATGTGCAACAGAACGATATCGTGGCAAACTGCAAGTGGCGGCTTATGACCTTATGACGTGCCCTTAAGAAAACCATGCAATTTCCTAGAAAAAGAATTATATGACATTTTTTTAAACTAAGTTATACGAAAACTGAGTCAGACGGGTCTACCGAGCAGTGACGGAGCCAGAAATTTAAGATATGGATGAAGTTTTATATATATATATATTAAAAATAAAAAATTATTTTTCTAAATTTTGGGGGGCCTAGTGGCATGTAGCTCCATCGGTGCTACCGAGTAACGGCATATATGAGACATCCAACCAAGCATTCCTTTATAAAATGAGATTCAAAAGCATTTTGCATTATAGGAAGTTGGTACAGAGACTAGTCTACTGACATTATCACCACTAATCAAAGTGCAGAACGGGACCACTAGGAGGGTTCAATACATATGGCACATTTTAGAAATTAATGCTATATTAAATATTAGATTGATCCAAAATTAATAAATAAACTCGTCTTAATTGAGATTTCAATTGAAATTGAAATTAAAAAAATTTCAAACTTTATGATTGAACTTAATACAACTTGATTTTGTTATTTAAAAAGATTCTATTTTGTAAAATATATGAAACAAACAAATAAAACGGGTAAAACCATTATTTAATTAAATTATAGAGATACAAATTCTTGCTTGTCTTTTCAGGTAAAAAGGAACCCACTACAACTTAATTCATTCACTGTTATTGAGGATAAGCAAGATTCTAGTTCCTTGGTTTGGCATTGCACCTTATCCCCAGTTAGTCATAATTGTAAAAAGTACATATTTGTAAAAAGTGTAGTTAAAATCACCAATGAGTAACCAAAGACCTAAGGTCAGGGAGCTAAGATTGATAAGCTCATTCCATACATCCTCCCGTAAAAATCGGTGGTTTGAAGCATATATGAAGTTGAGATAGAAATTCTCCAACTCTCCATTCTTTATGTTTGGATGGATTCCTTACATGGAACTTTGCATCTGGGCTACTTTGACCTGATTAAGGTAATAAGCAACTACTATCCTTCACATTTGGTGGTGGTTAGGATTTGTAATTATTCTCCATTTGTTTAGGAACTAGGAGTTTTCACATGCCTCATTATCTATCTTATTCATTTCAAGCAAATCAAAGATGAATTGTTTAATTCTATTAATAAAATATACTATTAGAAGATGCTTTTTAGGATCATTCATACCTCTAGTGTTCTAAGATACTATTATCATCTTATGATGGTTTGTTTGTTTATTTTCTTTTTTTAGTATCATTCATACCTCTAGTGTTCTAAGCTATTATTGTCATCTTGTGAAAGGTGTTTGCTTGTTTTCCTTTTGGATTTACATCCAGATGTTCTTTTCTATATAGTTGTGAACTCTTCTGACTCAAGTGGTACTTCACTAAACTTTCCATTCAGTGTTCCATGGTTTCCATCTATCTCCTTAACTTTTACTTTTGTTACTTCACTAAACTTTCCATTCAGTGTTCCATGGTTTCCATCTATCTCCTTAACTTTTACTTTTATTAAGTCCTATTGACCATTGGTAATAGCATTAGTTTGAGAAGATTCATTTCTAGTTTCCCTTGAAGGGGAGCTTTTGTTTTCATTTGTAACATAAGCTACCACTTTAGCTTGTGTTTCCTGCTTAGTATTGGATATAACCTGGCCCTGGATAGTGACTACTTCCGTAGTGGGTTCCTTTTAAATTCCCATAAGTTCCTCATAGTTCTCTTTGTTACATATTCAACCAGTAGGGCTCAATTCCTTTCTCAAGGCACGTAAAGAAGGGCACCATTAGTATGTTATTACGATAGAATCTTGCACTAACTAGTCTCCATCAGTTAGGCAAATTAGTGGGATTGCTTCTAGAAGATCCTTGGAGATATCCACATTTATACATAGTTTGGAATACCCTATACATTTTCTCATAGAGGTGGCTTCATCCATGCATAGTGGTTTTCTATAACTAGCTAGAGAGTTGAACCCTCTGTGCTCTAGCCATAATAGGCACACTTTTGGTAGATTTATTTAATCTCTAGCTTCCATATTGGAGAAGAATAGGTTGGCTTTGCATATGTCAAAGGCTAGTTTCTATTATTTCTTGCACTGAGGATGCTACATTGAATCTAAATAGGAAGAGTTTTTCTTCATTTAGTAGCATATCCACTAAGCCTCATGCCTTTTAGCGTTTCATCATCCATTGTTTCACCATTGGGAAGGGTAGGTGCTTTCTAAGGAAAAATGTAAACATGGTAGCCTGATAAATTCTTATTTGACTATAGTTACAAACCTATATTAAATTTGTTTGCTTGTTATTTAATAGTTTTATGGCATTTTTGGTACTTAATTTGCTTCAAGTGCATCTATATGTGATAATTTCCTTCTTATATCAAAAGGAGAAGAATTTAGATGAAATTGTGGAATAGAATGAAGATTTGAAGCAACTTGGACCTACAGGATCGTGTACAGTGACTGTCTAAGCCTCTGTAAATGTGTTAAGATTTGAAGAATGTTGGTTGGTCAATGAAGTTACACACCAGTGTATGTGATATACACAACTATGTATGTTGCCCATGTAAATCTTTATGCCTATGTAAAATTGTGAATTTAGGTGTTTTTAGAGATACACAATCACTTACATGCCCATGTATGTTGACCATATATATCCCAAAAACCTAAGTTTTTACGATAAAAGGATGTAAATGGAAGCAAAATAGAATGAGTCGAGTTTTTAAGTAATTTTGAGTCATAAAGAACATAAAAAGGTGACAGCTCTGATCAAGGGATGAAGAAAATATAAAGAATACATCAAAAGATTTAATAGATAACAACATCTAATCCATATTGCAAGAAGATCCATTATAAGAAAAAGGGAGATTTAAAATTATGATTCCTTTCCTTTCTAGTTATTCTTCTATATATTTATCTTTGATTTTGTTTTCTCTGAGTGAGAATTAAATTTGTTTAATGCCTAGGTGTGATGAACCCTAAGTATTAATAACAATATGATTTGATCTTTTATTTAATACAATTTTATTGATTGATTTATTGAGATTCAATTATGAGTTTTATTCTTGTTCTAATATATTAAGAATATTAGTTCATGATTTGTTGTCATATGATTGAGATTGAGAATGAGAAATCCTCTTTTATGAATAGATCTACCGTAATTGGAAGTAGTTATATGCAAACCTAGAGATAGGTTGATACAAATCCTCTAGATTATGGTTAAACCTAATAGTGAAATTCATAAATCAATAATGTAATCTCTGGGGGTTTTAACCAGAAATATTTCTATTAATCGACAGATGAATTAGTTGTTAATAGTATTCATAAAGATATTAACATAAGATTGAAATTTTCATGGTCCAATAATCAATAATACAGTTGCATAATAAAGGGTTAATATTTAAGGATTCTTTGGGGAATTCATCTCATCGGTACTATTTATTTGATTTAGACTTTTCCAAGTGTTTTCTTTTATCTTAAGTTCATTATTGTTTTAGTCTTAGTTTAGTAGTTTAGTAGTTTAGTTTAATTTTAATTAAATTCGCAATCTGAATCAAGAGCTAGATAATAGGAAAAAGTTAATTACTAGTACTTATAATCTTTGTGTGAATGACCTATACTTACTTGTGCTAGCTACAGCTACATTGTGCACTTGTAGTTTTAACATTGATAAATTTATTATAAACATAGAAAGCATCAATCAAGTTTTTGGTGCAGTTGCTAGGTACTAGTAATATTAAGAAAACCTAGCTTTTATTAATCTAGCCATTTTTACTTATTTCTTTCTTATTTTTGTATTTAATTTGTTTTATTTTATTGACTCATTAGTTTTCTTTTTTCTTACAGATCTTCACTCTTAGTTAGTTTATGACCTAAAGTAATTTAGCTAGTTTAATATACAATGATCTAGAAATTAAGAGTACAACTTGTAGAAATCTCTGTAGTACATAACTAAGAGAGTTCAAACAAGATAGGCAAACAGAGGACTTGAGAGGTCAAGTTGATAATAAATAATCAAGAACAATTGAAGACTAACCGAGGACAATATTTGATTATGCTAGACTAGACTTAATAGGAGTAGAGTCCAGTACTGTTAAATTGATCGTAAACATCAAACATTTTAAGATCAAGTCGAGTATCATATAGATGGCATAGTAGTCTGTCCAGTTTGATGGACTGCGAGATGAAGACCCATATGATCATATCTAAAACTTTCTAAAGATTTGTGATCCTTTTAAAATAAATGGAGCGAACAATAGTTGTTCCCATTTTCTTTAAGGTGAAAGGCTAAACAATGGTTGAACTTAATGACTAGATCATCACTCACAATCTAGGATCAAATGGTAGAGAAATTCTTGTTGAAGTACTTTCCACTAACAAAGATTTCAAAGTTGAGGAACAATATCTCCTCCTACTCCTAGACTTATTCCAAATCACTATATAATACATGAGAGTGGTTCAAGGAGATGTTAAGAAGATGCCTATATCTTGTTTACGAATTTAGATATAGATCCAAAATTTTTATAATGGGATGAATCTGAACACAAGTTAGTCAATAGATGTAGTGGTTAGGGGTACATTCAATAATAAGACACAAAAATTAGCCCAAGATCTTATTAAGTACATGGCAATAAGAAATTACTAGTGCTCTTCTAAAGCCAGAATTAATAAGCCAGCAGGAGTTTATAAAGTGGACGTAGTGATGTAGTCAAGTGGAAGCATTGAACCAAAAAATTAATAGACTGACGATGAATCCATTAGGTCAAGTTATATAGTATGAGGTGTATGGGCTAGAACATGCAGGTTAAAACTGTCAAACATCATAGCCCAAGCATGTGGATTATCCAGAGAATGCTCCTAGCCCAAAAACAATCCATATAACAACAGTTATAATATGGAACAAAGGATGTAACATCCCGTTACCCATGTTGCGGCTAGAATAGAATATATGAGAGATGACTGAGAGATTAGAAAATGCATTTCATGTTCATGCATAATATGGCATGCACATACACGCAAATAGCGAAATTTTGCACATAAATAATGAATTTTTGCACATGAAAATGATTGACATGCATTCATGGACATTCCAGGTATAATTGTTTCTAAATGTAATTTCTATTGAGAATTATGATTTTATGTGTTGAAAAATTGATTTGGAGATTGTAATTGTTGATTTAGAATTTTTGAGATTTTTGGAGAAATTTTTGAAAAATTGTTAGGTATTTTTGGATTAGGAAAATTGCCAAGTGGAAAAACTACTAATCAATGATAGTAGAAATTATTGTCCAATGGTAATGGAAATTTTAATAAATGACTTTAGGATTTATTCACAAGTGCCATTGAAATTTGGGAGACAATTAGAGTAAAAATTGAAATTGATTGGACTAGTTAAATGAAGGAACTTATTTTAATGCTTTAGAAATTGGAGCAAGTGACACACGTCTTAATGCCTCAGTCTTTTAGCCATAAATTTTTCTCTAGTTATCCAAATGAGATGGTTCTCAATTTAGATTAAATTAGAGACATATGGCTACATTTTTTGTGAAGAAGTTAAATTCAAATTCTATTTATAAGAGTCTCAAAATCTGACTTGAAATTGAAAAACTAGGTATGCATCTGTGGAAGTTCGTCGTAGTGAACTTGAAGGTTTAGCTAAGATTTCTTTTAGGTAAAGTTCACCGCAGCCAACTCTAGATTTCTCTGTAACAAATTTATGAAAATTTCACGAGACTTCCTCTTTGGAGGAGTTCGTCGTGGCTAACTTTTCTCTACACTAAACATATTTTAGTATTTTGGGCATATCTTTTTTTATAGTCATCCAAATAGACTGATTCTTGGTTTGGAGTAAACTAGAGACATAGGGATAAAAATTATCTTAGGAAATCAAATTCTGAATCTGACTTTAAGAATTTCAATTTCTGGGTGGAAGTTGAGTATAGGTTACTGTCTCAGAATAAAAACATTCTCAAAATATTTGAAGCATAACCTTCATAATACTAAATCAAATTGAATGATTTTGGTGCCGTTAGAAACTTCTGAGATAGAAGGACAATTTTCAAAGAGAAATTATTCCCAAATTACTTCATTTTCATTGTATAAATGATCAAGAATAGTAGACTTAAAAGTCAATTTTTTGGGAAAAATCTGCAATTTTGATCAACGAGTTATGAATTGTGATTTTAATGGTTTTATTAGGATCTAAACCATAAGTATACATGGTGCTTATGTGAATTAGTAAAACAAATGTTTATGTGATGAGAATAATGGATAGATACCTAGGATTGTCATGACATGCATGGTGCATATTTTATATACATACATGTGCATTATAAAACACTTACAGTTGTGTCAATTTGTGATATGTGTATATTGTTGTTATAGAGGAGCAATTGAAACGTCAACCTCTAGACATTGCCAAAAATTCTAGGCATTAGCTTCGGGAGTGACCTGTGAGTAACCTAGACGGTTCTACTATATTATTTGTTGTGTTAGATTATGTTTGAATTGCTTCGTGAATGTGAATTGAATTGTGTTGATTTCTGGACAGAAGGTCCGATGATTATGAAATGTGAATGAGATATTGAAGTACTACTTGCATGTGAATGTGACAAACTAAGTGTTTCATGATATGATTGATTGAAAATGTGAGATGTGTAGCATCCAACTCCCGCAAGACACATGCCCGACATCGATGGGTGATATCCGAGTTCATGCCCTGCGATGGTGGCATACTAGAGCACTCAATCATTCAAATTCTAGTACAATTTTTTTCTTTTCTTATTCATTTTTTTTAGACTACAAACATAAAGTGCGAAAATCGATAACCAAATTGGCCCCACTTCATTTCATAAATATTTTCAATCATAGCAAAGCAATCAATACACAGCTCATCAAAAATTCACTTTCCACTTGGGCCCATTACATTTTCACATAAATACATTTGTATATACATTGTGCAAAATTTTCTGAATACATAGGCAAAACTCTTTTCTCTATTAAAGATTGATCTAAGCATAGGCAATTACTAAAGTTTGCACTATTGTATTGGAATTTTCTTAATCATTCAAAATTTACTAATGTCATGTCAAGATTTTTCTCTAAAGAGCCAATCCCCTTCTTGTCTATTATTCAGTCAAATAACATCCATCAGGTCTAAGACTAATAACTTATAGACTTAAGAGGCAAGACCTAAACTCTTTGCAAGAGTTATTCCTACTTTTATTTCCCTCGGCTTCAGAAGAAAGTAATGCACAGTTAAAGTCCTAAAAAAATGGTTCCATGATTAAATTCTTAAATAATAAAAGCTCATTGCATAATGATGATCTTTGGAAGGCAAGATTTTAAGCATAAATAAATGATATCTAGACTCTACCAATGCCCAGACATTGAACATGAAAGTAAACACATTAAAATGATATAGAAGAGTTTAATACCTTAATCAAGTTAGGATAATAAGCAATAAGAATTCAGCCTAGATGATGTTGACTATGGTTGGTGATTAGCTTCCATTTATTTTTGAAAACTCATATATTTGCAAAATGATTATCCTTTATCTTGGTTTTTAAAAGACGAAAATGGATTGGCTTTTGATACTTAATACAATATACTACTACCAACTGGTTCTTGGGGTTATTTAACCTCCTGGTGTTCCAAGAAAAAGTAGACATTAGTTAGAAGAAATTGGGGCATTTCCCTTAGCCCTACACCTTGACTTTCTCCTCTCCACTGTTTAAATCCTTTCTGGATCTCGCAAAAAAGACTTAGTTAGTATCCTTGCCTTTGGGGCTTCCATCAACTCTTGAGGATACCTAGACCAAATTAAGCTGCATGGAATTATCACTAGCTCTCTCCTACTAATTCAATAGAGATTTCCTCTTTGCAATGATTTCTAGGTAAGCCCTTAGAATTAGAGAAAAGCTGGCACACCCTGTCTAAAATAGGCTTGTTAATAATCGTTTCAGAATAACTATCCTACTAGTCCCTGTAGAAGAGATTGAGATAAGACAAGCTTATACTCCTTTTGGTGGCTCTCCAGTCCTATCTAATCATCAAAATCACTCATAACAAACTTTATCCTAATTGGTTGTTAATTTTTGCCTTGTAATGAGTAGGGTCTCTATTGATAAGAGACTTTTATTATATCTTCCATTGGGGTATCATTCTCTCCCAACCTAAGCAAGGGGATCTTCTTAAGAAGTTTATGCTTCATGTCAACATTAATACAAAGGTCTATATCCTTTTTTCTAATAGAGATAGCCTTATCCAACACAGCAGTCTTCCAAGGAAGCTAGCTAATATATATATGCCCTTTGTAACAAATATTCAAATGGAATTTTATAAAAATTGTCCCAAATTTATAATTGCTTCTGCTTAACATTCTTAAGTTCAGTGCCTGATTTCTACATTTATAAATAAATAGGGATACTATTGCAAGGATGTAGACTAGAATCAATCACTTTCTAAGCCGTTTCCTTTGTGGAAAAATTAAAGAGGAACATATACTCCTCATTAAACATTATCTCTAGGAATCCCTTTCATTTTCACTACCTAAATGCCCAAAACTTTATAGTCAATAAAGATGGCTTTATACTTGAGAAAAAGCCTACCATTATTAAGGACCAAGAGCAAGAACCCTCTTTAAAAACATCCAATAAAGGAGATACAATGATGGAACCCTCTATAGACATAAAAGGGTAGTACTAGAGTAAGGAGGTTTTAAGTATTTTTTCCCATAATTGGGAGGCTAAGCAGAAGAGGAAGGAGGTTAAAGAGAAGTCTCAGGGGCTCTAGGTTGGCCAAAAGGGTCTAGAGGGTAATATAGAAAATTGAATATTTAAGCACGCCCAAGGTTGGAAGCGGTTGGTTTTATATACAAAGAGGGGAAAAGCTAGATGTAAGATTTGATTGTCAGAACAATAGGTAATGGGCAAAACATGTTCTTTCAGCTTGACAACTAACATTAAAAAGGATCTTTCCATAGAGTACAAGAGCTCCAACATCTCAAATAAATGATCAGCCTAGACACTAAAGTCTGCAGTTTCATTAACAACAATCAGTAGAAGTGGCCATTTCACAGCAACAGAGGAGCAAAACAGATAATGAACAATATTTCAATTATTCAAATAGCAAGGAATGAAGAGATAGAGTGGACAGAGAGCAGTAATAAGGTCTTCAGCACTAAATCTTATAGAAGGAATCTACAGGAAGCGTCAATTAGAAAAGTAAAGTGGAGTAACAAGGTCTGGTAAGCAGACATCTAACATGCACATGCAAAAGACAAATTGAAGTTTAATATTGAGAATCCAAACTGTGAACTATGCAGAGTTGAGAGAGAAATAGTGGACCATCTGCTGGTAAAATATAGGTACACGAAACCAATATGGGGAAGGATACAAGCTGGGATGGGGATTCGATTACCAACTCAACAGTGGGAAGAAATGGTAGATTGAGTCACTAGACTGAATATAGCTAAAAGTGCAGACTATAAAGCTTTAAAGATATGCATTACGGCAGTGGTATATTTCATACAACAAGAGAGGAATAGAAGACTCTTTAGAGGGGAGGCGAGAGAGATAGAACAACCAAACATCTTATTATCTCCAATTTTTGTTCCGTTCCATTCCGTCTCCAGCTACTAAAGACAGTAACCATACGCACAGTAAGTTATATGAGGATTGTGTTTTAGATCGAATTCCAATTGTGGACTCATGTAAATAGCTTTCGTACATTTTGCTTATGCTTAATTTATTACCTTTTGTCCGAACAAAAAGAACCAAGCATAAACACACATGTTAATGATTTGAAATGCCCAGATAGATTCTTAGCTCAATTTGATTATCCCCTACACCATTATTGACTAACGGGGGCGTATGCATAAGAATGTAATATATACATGAATGATCAAATACTTTCTTTTATAAATTAGATGCAATCTTCAGAGATAAAATAGAAACAACATTGGAATTTACTCTTCCATTTACGTTAACCAACACTAAAGAGCAATTCAAAGCACATATTGGCTGCAATAGAATGTACTATCTTGTAATTGTCTTCAACAAACTGTTTCCCCATGAGCTCACATACTTGAGCCTGGGGAATATGCCGTCAGACTCTCAATTTCTCTTTTCCTTTTTCCTTTTTACAACCATATACGAGGATACCCTATATCAGAAGCTAAGAATGACTTTAAATTTTAGGCGAAAGGTACCCCACTGATGCCAAAAATAAAGCCCCAAAGTACCCTCTCTGCATTTTAAACCTGCAAATGGTTTAAACTTTTGGACCAAAATTAGCACACAGTCCGTCCATAGCAAATTGAGGCAATGTAGAGGTTTTTCGACCACTTTTCCTGAAAGAGGAACACAACAATACGATTAAGGTGCTTGATTTTGTGAGTATCAAAATATCCATCAGACACCTTGTTTATCATCTCAACTCCCCCTGTAAGCTGCAAAATACAAGTGGGATCAAACTGAAATTGGATCTCAACAACGTACCTTTACATGGGTGCTTGGGAAGGCAGACGTACGCAGCGTTTCCTGAGTTTCATCCACCATTTTCCTTCTTGGTATGCTAAGTATGAAGGCAGCCTGATCTGTGGTTGCAGCCATAGATGTAATTCTGTAGCCACTCTCCCATCGCCGATGTATTCCCTCACTTGGGTACAAAAAGTCAAGCTCCACAACCTTGCAACAGCAATAAATAAATGTCATTGAGATCATTTTATAAATTAAACATGCACAACACTATATGCAAGGGTAACCCTTACCTGATCAGAATATCCAGCATTCCTAGACATTACAACACCCCAGCGGGTGCCAGCAGTTGTCATAGATGTAACATGAAATCCTTCTTTCCACTTCTTATTTATCCACTTGAATGGAAATGATTCGCTGACTTTGTAAGACTGCTGTGTATAAGGAGTCCCTATGTAGTGACAAATTTTCAGAAATTAGTTTGGTTATAGTTAATCTGGCTACTTCAGTGGATTGATCTTTTTCCATTAGTGTGGGGCATCCTACATGTACACAATTGAAAAAAGAAACTAAATTCAAATAAGATAAATGAATGACAATCTGTCTGCCATTCCCTAACTAGAATTTTACCAAGAAAATAGTTAGTTTCCAATTCAACAACAGATTCAGAAATAATCTCGTTCATGCAGTCAGTTAGTCAAGTGAACAGCAAAAATACTTGGTGAGTGGAACATTGCAATGCAATACACAAATTCCCAAAGTTGTGATCCCTAAATCTATTCATATGAAAACCTATGACTTGGTAACATGATTAATCTGAGAGAATGAGTGACAAAACCATGCTCAGAGAATGTATGCCAGATATGTCAATATTATGAACTATTCATATGAAAACCTATGACTTGGCAACATGACTAATCTGAGAGAGAGTGACAAAACCATGCTCAGAGCATGTATGCCAGATATGTCAATATTATGAACCAAAGTTACAATGCTGAGACAACAAAATGCCACAACAAATGCATTCATACGACAAAACTCACAGGGATGACACTAACTGATTTAGTACGAGCATCCTCAGCAAAATTCAAGACTAGTTTATCAAAGTCAAAATTGAACTAAGATGAAGCCAATAAAAACCATCCTCGGATGAAATCTCGGGATATCCATTTAGCTTCAGAAAAAACAATAGCTTTTCTTTGTCACTCCAAGAAATAGCACTTCTCATCCTCATCATCATCAACACCCAGCTGTAATCCTGCTAAGTCGCGAGATCATAGTACGCAGGTTTACTCCTACATAGTAGAGAAGCTGTTTCCAATAGACCAAGAAATAGCACTTCTATGGACATAAAAAAAATCTTTTTGTAGAGATAACTCGCAGTCATTTCACAAAATTAATGTTTCCTATGTCAGTGCTACACATTCTAAGAATGTAAGTCATTCTGATCCTTCAAGCTCATGAAGAAAAAGCAAGAGCAATATCCATTTCACAACAGAAACAAACAAAGAAAATAAAGAGCAATCATGCACAAGTTAGGAGAAAAGTGAGCTGAACCATAAGATTGAACCATTTATAAAGGCAAGATTGTTCAAATAGCAAGGATCTAGCTTGTTAGTCCTCCTCCAAGCCAGTATCCTTATCTTAACAACAGAAGTCCACGTTTAAACACAGCATGCAATAAATCACAAGTATTAACAACGAAAATTTGCATGCAGTGCAGAAGTGTTGCCAACCTTTCGACATTACAACCAATGAACTTCCATTATTTGCACCAGCAATTGAACTAATATAAAAATTTTTCTCCCATTGTTCCATGATCCAATCCTGAAAGGAAGAAATAGAACAAACTAAATACTTGCAATCACCAATAATCAAGTTAAATAATAGACTGAAGTCTTCATATGACAACCTTATGCAGGAATAAGGCCGACAAATCATAGACCTGTGAAGAGAAACCAGTTCCAGCATCCATAATCAGGGCCCAGAGATTAGCAGCAGAGGCCACACAGCTGATAAATAACCCATCTTCATTACCCTTGTCTACATGCTGCGTAAGCCTTGCATCAGCTACATTGTAGTGGTACCTGCAATTCCAATTGTTTACTCTTGCATAACTTATTCATTACCATAAAGCATTACAATATGGAGAAACTCATTTTTGGAAATTGAAGAAAATGCTCATAAACACTTACACACAGTGGAGCGACATGTAAACTGTAAGATTCTACCTCAACCATCAAATTAAAACCACCATTTACAGGAACAGGAGCTTGTCATAAAATGATCTACTATTACCTAATCAGGCCTCAACCAATACCCAAATTTCAACAGAACATAGCAAAGAGGAAAGATAACTGCCACTGAAGACATTTCCCCTTGAAATTATCAAAATAGGATTTATAAATATGCAGTAGATTTATATTGATTTGCCCCAAGCCAAGAGCACGTCTAATCTTCAAAGTGATACGAGAAGACTTTGATTAGCAAAAGAAGTAGATTAATTGGCCAAATACTGCTCTTTGTAAACCAACTCTTTTCAAGCCATAGCTAGAAACTGTAACCAGAGGTTGCCAAGTACTATGTCCCATAAGGTCCTAAAGGACCATAATGTTTGCTTAGGAGCTGAAAGATAACAACAGTGCAACTCTTTTTTCAAAGTTCAGTGATTTGATAACATACACAATACGGGATAAGACTTTAGCATATAAGACAAAACTGATTGTAAGCGACATATGCAGCAAGAAAAGAAGTTACCTCTGCTTCATGGGCCGATGGGCATTGTAAACAGAAATCCATTGTGTAGCAGGGCTACCCAACCTTAATTTTTTCTTTGGTTGCTCATCATCTTCCAAATTTAAAAGCAATCTTCCACGCTTTTGACCCACCTGCATCTGTGTAGATTAGAATGGAACAGCAATTAAATTACCTAAGTTTCCTAACAAATTGAGCAAAAGCAAAGTCAAACCTTCAGAGCCCCATCAATTCTGATTGGCCTTAATGGCGAGCATGGTTCAATAAGGCTTTCAAACAAAGATATCAGCTTTGAGTAATTGGGTTCCTCATCAAACTTCATATTGGTAACAGCTTCAAGGAATTGTTTGAATGGAGCAGGGCAGAAACAACACATCAACTCGGGAGAAGTGGCCATCTTCTTCTTACACACAAGAAAACTCTTGTTATCACCCTTTAAAATTTTAACAAACACCAAGTTAGTGACAACAATCAATAAAGTTTGCTCAAGAAGAAAAAGCATTACAGAAATCTTCTATAGAAACAACATAAGAAAAGCAAAAATTACAAACTTGCCTGATAGCCTTGCCATGGTAACTTTCCTTTTATAAGAAATATCAATGTATATGCCAATGACTCGAGATCATCCCTTCGACTTCCAGTTCGTCCTAAATGTGCATGCACACTTGCATACCTTATCGTTCCCCTGCCAAAAATGTTAGGTAAACATTGAGTTTTGCAATCCATCTGAACACCGTATCCTCAATGCATACATCTCAGTAGTCGAGATACTTGCATGGATCTGCTTTCAAACCATATCTTTAAATGTCAACGTTTAGATACAATGCATACATCAGCTCATTCATAAAGGGCAATATTCACACACCTGAATACATCAGGTCGCTGATCATAATCAACATGCTGACCAGTTGACGCATCTTTCCATCGAGAGGCTGATCCAAACACATATCAGGTCCAAATTTACTCATATGGTAAAAGAACACCTCATATACATATACATAAAGGAAAAATGGTTCAAGTTGTCATGGAATTAGTTAATGGCTCTTGCAGAAGATGCATTATAAGCTAGAAAGAGCATCATATGATAACATGGAGAAAAGAGAACATACCCAAACCAAGATCAATAAGATATAGTTTCTTCTCATCTGCAGTTCCAGGTTGACCAAGTAAAAAATTCTCTGGTTTTACATCTCCATGAACAAACCTTATTGCAACATTGTAGCCAATGTCAATTTGATGCACTGACCTTATAACTGACAATGATAAGGTAGCAAACAAAAAATGAACTCGTGAAGAAGGAAAAAGTGTTCTACCCCTTCAAATGAAGCTTTTCAAGGATTGATATTGCCTCCACAGCAATGCAGGCTACCATATTCGGAGACATCCTGTTGCAGTTACAAACACATTAAATAAATATAGAACGAAGGTTACATTAGAAAGAAAGAGACATAGATAGAGATAGAGAAAGGTTCTATTACGATTGGCCTAGAGAGTTCCAAACATCCCAAAGACTGGGCCCAAGCATGTCCATTACCTAAAAAATCATAACACCTGTCAGAAAGATAAGTGAGTTCACAAACTCAGATAGTAGGGTGCCCATTTTCAACCCTTACCAGAATGTAGAAATCTCCTTGGCGACCCTTGTAGTGTACCCAAGGAATTCCATAGCATCCGTTTAGGGTACTTTTGAATTAGACAGGAAAATTTGTATCAGGAAAATTAAAATACATCTTAAGATGCAAATTCAGACAATAAAAGATTGTACTTACTTGTACACTTGCCACTCATAAGGAGGGCCATAATTGCAACCTTTACTATTTCGGTGCTCAAATTTTAATGCAACCTGTAACAAAAGCAACATAAAGGATCAGATTGCAATTGTTTGTGATTTTCCATTAAAGACCCCCGGTAGACACATGAAGTAATAAATCATACCTCAACTGCATCTGGTCCGGTTCTATCAGAGCCACCACTGACCCTTCGGCCAACATAAACTTGGCCAAAACCACCTTTTCCCAATTTTCTTTCTATTTTATATACAGGGGAATTTCCCACTTGCACCTGCAAAACAGGAACACTAAGTTCTACAAGATTTATTTGCCGGGGAATAATTCCTTGAAAAGATAGCACAGAAATGAACGAGTATTTATTCAATATAAGATAAAGTAGGCACACCAAAGACTAATTTGGACATGATAAATAAAATTAGTTTAAGTACTTTTCAAAATGTCGATGCCCCATAAAAAAGATGAGAAGCTTTGGTAATTTTTTAATCAAAATCCTTATATGTGAAATAACATCCAAATAAAGAAAATAAAGTTAGAATTGCTTCTGTCTGCCTCAATCTAGAGAATGAATAAAATAGTTACTTGAACTCATATAAGAAAAGTCAAAGTTAACAAAGATCATCAATACCCTCTCTGGAACTGGAGTCGTGTTCCCTTCTTCTTCAACTCCCACAGCCTTATCTGCACTCCCACCCTCCATTGCAATATCTTTATCTGCCGCCACCTCTACTCTATTAAAACCAGGGTCTGCTGCTCCCAAAGCCGCAGGTTCAACCTCAAAAGGTTCTGGGTCTAAATCTATCAACCTAATGCCCCGGCCTCTACCCGCAGCAGTTGGCCCTGTAGGAATTGCTGGTGAAGTTCCTTTTGCTACAGCATTCCCACCCCTTCCCCTTCCTCCAGCTCTCCTCCTGGTCTTGTTTTGAGTAGGCAATATCCAATTCTCTGCTTGGTTTGTTGGTTGTTGAGCTTGCTGAAGATCGTCAAGACGCTTTGATCTGCGGGCTCCACTTCTCAACTCAGGCATCCTCACTCCATGCAAATCACATTCCACTATATTCCCTCAATACCCACTCAAACATCCTGTAATTCATCAGCAATATAATTGACACATATATTAATGATGGATGCATGCAAATAAACCAAAATGAGGATTTTTTTTCAAATGGGGAGCAGTATAATCAACTAAATGAGACTTTCAACGTGGCCTCATGCCAATAAACCAATTTGTACACATATTTCATGAAGAGCACATTAGTAATAAAAATAAAATAAAGAGCACGCAAGCCAGTCTCATCTCACAAACCTTAGGCAAAAAGTGTATGGGCAGAAAACTAGGTACAATTTATTTATCCAGACGCAATAATTGACCAAAACATAAAGGAAATTTTATTTAAGCAATAAAAATGAAAGTTTTAATTGTATCCATTTTACAAAAAACACAATCCATAAGATTTTATAGCTACTAAATTAAAAACTTCAAACTATAACGACCATGACTGATAACTAGCAACATAATAGTAAACATGCCATCATAAAGAGAATCAAATGCATAACTGAAACAAAAGCAAACACTTACTTTCTTTAAGAGCAAAACGCACAATAAGCATAGTTATCTCGGCGCAAATCAAGATAAAGAAAATGTAGCTAAAACTAGATATCAACACACGCATTTAATTCTTCCACTCTGGGAATGCAGCTTCTTTGCTTCATATCCCAATCAACCACTGCTCTAAATAACCAATATTGCCATCTCAAGAAAAGAATCAAACACTAGTATTATGTAAACAATCAAGTTAGAAACTTCAATCAACTAAGCAAACAATCACAAAAAGAATTTTGGGTGTAAAAACTTTAAAAGGTTCGAAAATTTAGGACTCAAATCTCAACTACCAACCAAACCTGCAACCCAGTCTTGAAAAGAAAACTCAAGGAACAACCGGTAAAGAAAAATCAAAACCGATCATCGAAGGCACTAACAGTAAATTTCAGGAATCAAAATCAAGGCAAAAAAAGAATCCTCACAGATCCACCCTCGGTGACTAAAAAAACTATAATGACTGGAAGACAATGGAAACCGCGAGCGATTGTTGATGAGATCACGTATTTGGTCGGAACGATGTTTCGTCTTAGGAGAAAAGAAGCTTTTCTTTTTTCTTCTTTGTTTCCAATGGATAGAAAGACAGATTCTTTTATCGACACGATCGCTGCTCTCTTATAAGATAAAGAATATTTAAGAGTTTTTTTGAATTTTGGACTTTGCAATGCAGCGGAAGACGCGGCACCTGTGGTTATGGTGCTAGCGATGGTGGAGAAGGAGGTGGTGGTGGAGTCTCTCCGATGTTTATGTCTGGTCTGGACGCATGTATGTCTACATGTGTGTGTGACTTTGGGTGTGGGAGATGAGCTTTTCTCTGTTTATTTCTTTTTTCCTTTTTGGGTTTTCTAATTCTAACTCTCAAAGAGTTTAACAAAAATCCAAATTTCTATTTTCCCATCTCCATTCATTTATCAATTCGGACATGCAAAATGTGGCCATTGTAATAACCTAAACGAGATATTTCTTTTTCCCTTTCTCTGTATATTTTTATAACAACATCCTTATGTTCACAAGCAGATTTACTATATTTAAATTTAGATTTACTCTATTACTGCTCTCATCTCTTTACCAATATTGTGTAATTGTTGCAAACCAAGGACACAAAGTTACCCTAACTTATGAAATATTTTGCAGCATTATGTTTACTCTTAACTTTATATATGAGATAACTAATTCTAAGGTACCCTATATATTCAAAATTTTCAATTCAACACTTAAACTTTTAAAAAACAATTTTTGTTATCCACAAGATATTCTAGGAAGATTCTAACGATGGGAAGACACCTTTAAGTTATCCACATCTAGATTAATCTCTACGCAAGTCGGGTAGGTTCCTTACAAGAGGCAAAACTCTGGTTCCAAATTTTAAACGGTTGTACACATAAGGAAGATTCGAACCCACGACCTCATTTAAGCTAGAAGAATTTTTTACCAACTCACCTGCGTCTTAAGGTTTAAATTTTTTAATTAAGTGATTAACTTTTAAAACCTTTACAGTTCTATTCAAAACGTTAGTTCTGTTAATAATTTATTGATTTGATTAATGAAATCTTTGTTGTTCATGATATGTAAGTGTCCCATTTGAAAAAATTCTTTTTATTTCGGTCTAACTATGGTCATTATTTTTTCAGGTGGACATCTAAATGACTTGAATAGTAAATATTTCATTAGTCAAATCAGCAAATTATCCACGGAACTACCGTTTTGAACTGAATTGTTAAAGTTTTGAAAGATAAGTCTCTCAATTGTAAATTTTAAATCTTTGGGCACTAGATTTAAAAAACTTAGAAGATTAAAAACTTTAAGATTGGTTATCCTATATATATAATCATCAATTGAAAAGTTTCTTATAATTTTAAAAAAAATATTAAATTTATATAAAATTTAGCGTATACATCATTTTAAGAATTAATTAATACTCAAATAATTACTTGACTCCATATAAAACACCTAATATTTTGCATATTTTTAATATGACATTTACATTTTTTACATAAAAATTATGAACCAACAGATTTTAGTTTGAAAAGCAAGCTTCTAAATCCCATTTTCTTGAATTTTTACAATAGCTTTAATTAAAGATGGTAAATATAATCAAATCTCCAAAGTTAATGGATTTGACTTAAATTGACTAGGTTTTGAGTAAAAGTTTCTTTAATAAATCTAGGCTTTAGATTTTAGGTCAGATTCAGGCTCAAACTTCATGACCCAACACAGTCTAAAGCTTAACTCTTTTCCTCCCTTACCCTCTAATTGGCCAGCACTTTGTGTGTTTCTCTTGGCCTTTCTTTCTTTCAGTATAGTCATTCTTATGTAATTGAGACAAACCTAGGCAAAGTTTTTCTCGACGAACAATGGCTCATATACCTGATACCCTTTACCTTCCTCTGCTTACAAATTCAAACAAACCTTTCTAATTTCTTCATCATAAAAAGTGTCTCAACAATTTTTTATTGTTTTAATTAGATTTGTTGGTAAAATATATAAGATAACTAATAGATATGCATAGAGTTAACAACAAAATTGATGAGTTGAACTCTACTAACAAATGACAAGCACCTATTATACCAATTCCCAATTCTCCCTTGAATCCTCTCAATAAGTGGTAAGTAGTCCCTAAGGCTTGGTCTCTTGGTAGTTACAAGCAAGCTAAGGAAATTTCAATGAGAATTTTTTTAATTTCAAACTTGACAATTTGACAAGACATATTGCTAGGTGATTGGCACTAGATGATATCACTAGAAAACTCTTGTCTTTACTAATAGAGAGCCCAGATAAATTCTTGAATGTATATAGAGCAATCATTAGACTGTTTAGTGAACTATCATCAACTCCAAAAAGAAAAAGTATATAATATGTAAAAATTACATTAAAGATTCTTAACTTATGACATTTAAGATGGAATTTGAATTTCCTTTCTTGCCTTGTTGAGTGATTAACTAACCTACTTAAGATCTTCATGCATAAGGTGAACAATTAAGGTGAGATTGGATCATTTTGCCTTAATCCCTTACCATCTTTGATTATGTTAGTAGGCTTATCATTAATCAAGATACAAAAGGAAGTAGTAAAGATGCATAAATCAATCCAAGTTTTAAACTTTTAGAAAAGAGAAAAGCTTCAAGGATATGTAAGATGAAGTCTCAATTGATGGAATCGAAGGCCTTATAAAAATCAATCTTAATATGACAACTTTTTGAAGGAGTCTATATTATTGTAGTTCTTGAGAAGTTCATGAGCTAAAAGAATATTATCCTCTATTTGCCTTCCCTGAATAAAAATACCTTAAGAGTGATTGATATAAAGCTCTAAAACATCTTTTAGTCTTAATGTGAGTAGCTTAGAAATAACTTTATACATAGTGTTACAAAGGGAGATAAGTATGAAATGTTTAAAGAAGAAAGGTTTAGTGTTTTAGGATTAAAGTAATCAAGGTTTTTATTTAAGTCTATCAACATCTTCCCATTTAGAAAGAATTTTAGTATTGCCTTATTTACCTCATTATTGATCAAGTTCCTTGCCTCTTAAAAGAAGAAAGTGTTTAGCTCATCGGGCCTTAGTGTTATATCGAGGTTTGGCTCAAAAATTACTTTTTCCACATCCATTGCATTAAGAGGTCCAATGAGTGATGTTGCCCCTTCACTTGTGTTAAATGACTTTAAGACCTACACAAATACAAAAATACAAAACATTAGCTTGGGAACCAATTATGTCCCTAAAAAAATTATAAGTCTCGTACCTTAACTCCTTTTGAGTATGTACTAATTCTCCATTGTCCTTTAGTAGGAAAGAAATTCTATTGAGGTTTTCTCCTTAACAGAATGGACTTATTGAAAAAAGTTAAGTTCATATCTCCATCCTTGAGTTGTTTTACTCTTAATTTTTCCTTTAATAATAAGCTACGAGCCTCTAAATCTTGAATCTAACCTACAAGAGCTGCTCTTTCTTCAATTTGTTTAATAAGGTCATCAGTAACTTGGCAAAGCTCACCTTGAATCTAAATAAGTTTTCTTTCGATTTCCATCACTGTTTTTTAAGTATTGCCAAATTTTTTGTAGTTCAATCCCTTGAGTTCCTTCTTTTCATGTAAAAATACGGATTACAACCTTAGAATTTTGAAGCTACTTGTTAAAAGCCCTAAACTCCTACAAGATAGTTGTTGGGCCCCAAAATTTTTTTATTGATGTTATTAAGCATGAATTGTGTTAATTGTGTGATTTATGGTTTAATTGGATTAAATTGGAAGTATTAAGGAAAAATTGAGATTAAGTGAGTATAATGTGGTATAAATGGGAATGAAAGAGTAAAATTATTTGAGGGTAAAATGGGAAGACCACTTAAGTGGGAGAGGTTAAGGCTTTGCTAGGAGGGGTATTTTGGTCTTTGACCATTCCATTAGACTTAAGTGAAAGAATTAGAAAGAAATTAGAAGGAAAAGAAGAGTGAGAAGAGAAGAGAAGAGAGTATCGTGGGAGGGAAGAAGAAGAAGGAAAAAGAGGGGAAAGCTAGAGTCCTTGGATTTTCGAAGAATTGAAGCTCTCCAAGTAAGTATAAGCTTCTTTCCTTCTTGTTGGGTCGGATGGAACCCTAGGATAGCTTAGGATGTGTAAGTTTCGGTGGATAAGAAGTTTACAGAAAAATAGGTAAATTTTCTTTGGGTTGATGATCTTGGTGTGTTTGTGACTGATTGTAAGGTTTTAATGAGTTAGAAATAAAGTATAAGACATGATTCAAGGTTTAGATGTGTTGCATTTACAAACTGTTAAGATTTGTGGCAGAAAAAGCTGGAAAATTGGTTTCGGGAGGGGTTCCTGGACTCGCATGTCGCGACGTGCTTATGAGCACGTTGCGGCGTGTGAAGGTGTGCACATTGCGGCGTGCGAGAGAGGTGTTCACCGCGGCGCACGCATGCGTGCATGCCACGGCGCACACAGGCCATTCACCGCGGCGAGCTCCAGTTTCCAACACAGAGGTTGTAACATCCCACCCCCGACGGGAAAGGTAAAATAGTAATTTGGTCAGGGGTGAGAGTGATTAAGACTGATTGGCATTTTTATGCATACTGGTATTTGTGAACAGTGAATTTTTGCACATGAAAAATAAATGTACATGCATTTATGACATTCCCGGTATTGTGCCTAAATGGGATTTTATTTTGAAAAATGTGGTCTATGGGCTTGAAAATTTAATTGAAGTGGATTTTTATGTGTTTTATATTTTTAGAAAATTTTAGGAATTTTTTCTGGACTTTTCCGGAGAAAATTTCCGGACCGAAAAAATCACCAAGTGACAAACCGGTTGATTTTCGGTAGTGAAAATTGCTGTCCTATGGCACTGCAATATTGGGTATATTATTTTGGATTGAGAATTAGAGCCATTAGAATTGAATGAGTCAAATTTCATTAGGGTTTCTTGATAAATCCTATTACATGTTTTTGTCTTATCCTTCTTTTGTCTTTTCTTCTAATTGGACAAGTGTCCTATGACTCACCATAAATTGATTTAATGTTGTTGTGTTCACCACTTCTCCACGACACTTACAACTTCAAAGGGCAAAAGGAGTTTGTCTTCATGCTCCCTTCCTCTTCATTCACGTAGCTTCCTCCTTCTTTGCTACTTTGAAAATTTTGTTCATCTTTCCTACTTCCCTCTACTTTGCTTTCCCCTCTTTTAGTTCACCTAAAGAGCTTGACTTAAACCTCACCCCTTTTTGAGAAGGTGATGATCGTGTATGGTGTTGAGAAATAGAGGATTGGTGGATTAGTTGAAGAAGTGAAGAGTTGAAAGCTTGCTTAGGTAAGATGGTGTTTTTGGCTTGTTTTGTTGTTACATGTATTAATTGTGATCATTGTGCACCTAATTGCATGGGAATTGTATTGGTGTCTATGGTAGGTCATATGTTTGATAAAT
>JANPWT010000006.1:17451937-17463237 GCA_024678245.1 Erythroxylum densum | reverse complement strand
GAAACAATTTCTTAACCAATTCTATACATTTTATTATTATCAAAACATAAGTGGAATTAATTTGTCAACCACCATTGATCCAACAGAAAGAATCCAGCCAAGAATGAGTTGATCTTGTTCATGCCAGGCAAGATATTCAGAACTGAGTTCTGTCATAGCATCAGAAGTAGCAGTAAATTTTGGAGGACAGGGAAAAGTGCCATCAACATAGCCAAGAAGCCTGAGTCCACGAAGGGTAGGAAGAAACTGGGCACGCCAAAGAAGATAATTAGAGCCATCAAGTCGTACAGAGATATTGTTGAAGATATTTTTTGATTGAAAAAGTGAAGACAGAGATGATGGGAATGGTGTAGAAGAAAAAGAAGAAGAAGTAGTAGTAGCCATGAGAGAGAAAAAAAATAGAGACGTGAGTCAAAAATTATGGCTCTGATACCATAAAGGACAAAGAACTTTATTGGAGATGTGAAGAACTTTTTCTTATTCAGTACTGTAGATGATATCGGTATATATACAGTTACAATAGTAAAGGGGTTAGTATATACAGATATTTTTGGGATGCTAAATATCTTTACTAACTAAATTGATTTTACAAGGATTCTTTGGTATAACTGAACCAGATTTGGCGGTGGTGGGATAGACTTCGTCCTTATCTCCAATAGTGTCTCATTCTGCTTCTTCCATTAATTTCTTCAACTTCTAGTTGTTTCATTTTGTGGGTATTTGGATCAAAGAAGCAGTATTTTTCCATAACTCTGCCATTTATCTCGTGCTTGAACCCTTGAACTGGTAAGTATCAAGAAGGGTTGGAGTAGGAAAAGAGAAGTTCTAGTTTCTGAGTTTATATCTTATGACCATTTGAATTTTGTATTTCTTTAGGCCACATTTTGCACTTCTTTTATTAATTTCTTTAACTTTTACTTGTTTTAGTTCGTGGGTATTTTGATTTCTTTTGAATCACCTTAGATCAAATTATAGTAAAATTTGAGTGTTGGTATGATGCATTGGTTTCAAGAAATAATGGCTTGATTTCCTAATAGTTAAGTAACATAGTGTTGTTGTAATTTCTTTCCTCGGTAAGATGGATAAAGATACTGAGATTGGTTCTTGTGATGATAACAAGTCCAATAGCTCAGGTACACGGGGTAAATGATTCCAAACGAGTTATATAAAATGCAGAACCTGATATATAGCTGAAATGCATTTCTTTTTATGTTCTTATACAAGTTTTGGACATACATGGATGCTTTTTTTCTTCGAATTTTAGTATAATTTGTTCTCTGTTCCCAATATATGGAAACAATCTTGGGATTTATGTCATTATTTGATCATAATCACTTTTCCTTACTTCAGTAAGATCATGGAGGATCGCAGAACTTGTGCAAGTTTGATGCACTTTTTTTTTTTTGAAAATTAAGTTTGATGCACTTAGTTTGTATTAACCGTAATATAATTGTTCCAGCCATATTTCCAGGGCAAAACCTGTGCCTAGTATCAAGTTTGATAGACTGTAACAGATTTTCATTCACATGAGTTCCCCCTTTTTTTTCTATTGATATCTATGGATTGATCCTGGGTCGAAATATGGTTAGGTGCAGGTGGGACCTTAATTGACAAGGAATTGAAATCAGTGTCTATAAACATTTAGTGCTTTTTTTCCTATTTGTTTATGGTAGAAAACATGGTATATCAGTTTATATTTAACTGCAATTATATTGTATACAAACGTGGGAAATGTACATATATTGATGTGTGTTATACAAGATATTTCAATCAAAATACTGATTTTGATGAACAATGTAATGTTGTTCTTGTGCACATCTGCTTGAGTTGTTGGCAGTTTATATTTCTGTCACATCTGCTCCAATCATACTAATGTTTTTATCAACAGGATGAGTTTACATTATGAGCATTTGTTTTGATTTTGGTACTTTTCAGAGAAGAGTTCTGCCACTGCTACTGATGCCTGCCAAAGTTCAGCTGATACAGTGAAACTAATTCAACACTTTAATAAAGCAGTATGAGTCTGATAATTTCATCCTGATTATCATCTTCTGATGTTTACTCTCTCTGTTGAATAAAAGTTCTGTAAGTCCTAAAAGATAACATTTACCTTGGCAGTGGTTTTCTATTCAACATTATGTAGCAGATTTTGAGTTGTTACACTACAATCCTTTCCTAGGTAAAATTATCATCTCCGGAGGCACTTAATACTGCAGATAACGTATGTGACTCAGTTAGTCGAACATCCAAGAACATGAATCGAAGGTTTGAGGTATATGCAACACCTGCTCTTGTTTCATTATTTGTAAAGTTTACTTCATAATTCTGCTTGCTTTATCCGGTTATCCTCCTTTTGTTGTTCGTGGACTTTGAAGAACCTGAAGTTCACATGCTTTTGTATAGTAGTTCCTAGATTATACGGAGAAGTGACTGACTGTCGAAGGGGCTTTAGCAGATCTTCTGCATACTCTTTGAACGTACGCTTATGATGTTAGTTACTGATCAAAATCTGAAATTAGGTGTCCTTTTTTTTCTAATTTCAGCTTTCATGCTGGTTACATAATCTGAAAGACTTAAAAGCTTTTTCTATGTTAAACTCCAAAAAACAAATTCATGGTCCATCAGGGAAAGAGGTTGGTCAGCCATTGAAATTTCATCTCAGAACTCCTTAACAGTGGGGACTTATCTTTACTTTTGTCTGCAAACTAATTCTTGTGCTTCATGATTTTCCAAACTATATCTTCCCACTTAGACATTGACTGGAAGTTTTTCTGTTCAACATCTCTAAATTAGCTATCCATTTTTCATTTTGCAGATGCACAGCAGGCTGATGTATGAGATTACGGGCATTAACAAGAAGTTCTCTGACATTTTGGTAGAGTTTGATTCAACTGAAGATGCTGTTTCATTATACGGAGGAGGCATTGAAGGGACTACTGTCAGATTTTCCTCCATTCTGTTTAACAAGATTAGTGAGATGGTAAGAGTTGAAGATGGCCTCTTGAAAATCTGATTATCTGTTCCACTGAATTTTGGTATCCTTGCCACTGCTACAGATCACTGTTCGACCATTACGATTACTAGTTCCTGCCAATTATCCGGCATCATCTCCATTAATCATAGATGACTGGAAAGACGGTTGGGGACGATATGATTCAAATGTCTTTCAGAGGTGAGAAATTGGAAACTCATAATGATCTAGTCAACATTAGTTTCAAGCAAAATCAAGAATATTTAGGATCTGTGGCTAACTCCCTGAGCAGTGACTTATCAGTGATTATAATCCGGAGGTTTGGCAGACATCTTGATGAACTCTCAGAACCCATTTGTCTTCAAGATATGGCAAGGACATGGGAATCTTCTATTAAAGAAGTCATCAAAGAATGGAAGAAACTGTAATAGTTCTTAGCTAGCTGCTTCTTCATCACCTTCTGAACAAACATTGTATATGTAATGGGAGACCTTTCATGTTCTGAGAAATATTCAACATCTGATATGAAATAATACAGATGAATTAGTGGTGAAGATATAAAAATTTAATTCTAGCTCTTTCAAATTAATTACATTTAAGAATAGATGAATCTCATTGGATATTGATGTTATTGAATTGTAATTTACCACATCAATTTAAATAATTTTCTTTAAAATTATAAAAACTATCTAACAAAACTGAATAAAAATATAAAAATGCTATAATATTATCTTAATTGCATTGAACTAAATACTAATCTATTTTTTAGTTAGAATTTAGATAAAACTCGAGTTAACAATCAATAATTTATTTTAAAACAAAAAAAATTATTTTAAAACAAAATTCATAATTTAAAATTAAATATTGTTATCTTATAAAACTATTTTTTAATTTTATAAATTAAAACAATTATAAAATTCTCTAAAACCCATGGATTGAAGGGTGGATATATAACTAATTTGAAGAATTTGGGGGCCAACAGGGGCATACAATCATTATGAGATAGTCTCTTGATAATTAGAAAATATCTTAGATACCTGAAGTTAAGGATTTACGTAAAGGATTTATTCTTGTTTACTAAAAATAAATAAGAAATCAAGTGGTTGAGATAGTCAACATTTATATGAGAAAGGAACATAAGGTCATCTATAAAGGCTAAATCAAATAACTTAAGCCTAGATCATTTCTAGTGAAAGTTTCAACTTTCTATTTTACCTTTAGTGTATAAGTTGAGGATCTCTAAACAAATTGTAAGTAAATAAGGTCTTAAGAGGTAACCTTATCTAACTACTTTAGTTTCTTGAAAGTAAAGAGAAGGATCTTAATTCATAATAATAGCCAATAACACCTCGTTGAGACACAAATATCGATCCACTTGATGAAAGTTCTTTAGGAAATCAAAAGCTCTTAACACTTTAGAGATGCAAGTATAATCAAGTTTATCAAAAACTATTTTAGTATACATATACATCTTTTTCACCAATATTCTTGTAATAATTATAAACTAGTTCTTAGGTTAAGAGAATATTATCATTGATATGTCTACGTAGGATAAAGCCATTATGGGAAGCATTGAAAATGGAATTGAGCCTACACTTTGTATTCTCTAGAAGTTTAGGAATAATCTTGTAGAAGGTATTGCAATAAGAAATAAGGAGATATTTATCAAAGATAGATGGGTTAGAAAACTTGGAAACTAAGGTGAAGTTGGTGTTACTGAAGACTAATAAAAATTTTCACTCTCAAAGAAGTCGAGAACAAAATTAGAAATATCAAGTCTAATCATATACCAAAATTTTTAACAGGAAAGGAGACTCCAGTAAATCCATATAGATTTGGAACTTTATTTGGGTTTAAGTTAATAAGAGATTATTTAATATGGTTGAAAGTTGCTGGATAGGTAAGGAAACTTTTAAGATCATCACTAATCTATGGGGATTAAGAGTGCCAAGATTTAGCTTAAAAATAAGGATTAACTAACCTGTTAGAGAAGTGATCTAAAGGCAATCACCTTTCACACTTATTGTATAAATCATTTTATGATTAATAAAGGAATTTTTATTATTTCAATGTTCATACATTTATGGATTTGATGTTAATCTTAAATTGATTTAATGAAGTTTTTGATATAAAACATAGCATGGAGAACATCATAATGAGATCATGATAATGAGTTTCCTATCATGTGTAATTATGTTAGTATCTAAACTTTTCCTAGTCACAGGATTAATGAGATGGGATATTATTAATCTGGATAGAATAACACGTATTATACTCCTTGATTGGATCAAGCAGTAGATCTCATAAGCTGTAGACATAAGTTGTTTAGAGTTAAAATGTGGATGCTTACTAAGGGTAATAAGTACATTAGATTGACCTACTATGAGACAATCATATGGATATTCTATTCCAGTGTCAATGATAGTCTCATCATAGCAATGATGCAAGTATCCTTTGACTTGAGGTGCTCAAGGATATCTTGGATACTGATCTTATGCTTTAACTCCATTCATCGATGCCTTTTAGGGGTTACTCATAGAGTGGTGATTGGGTACAACTTGAGGTATTCAGAGGTAATTGAGTAGCCAATAAAGGATTAACCACTTTTGATAGAAAGAGATGATACTCACAGCCTCTTATCGAGGTCATTACTTAGGAGTCTCCAGCCATAGCATATATGTGTCATGAAGAGAGTCTTCAATGATACATAGAGTAATGAGATCTTTTGGACAAGATCTCATTACTCTAGTGGGTTGGATTAAATGTGACGTAGTCAGTCTAGTGGGAGTTGACACTTTGACCCTACTTTGAACCAAGTGGGGTATAGATGATGAAAGGAAAAATTATATGGCAACATTGCATATGGAAGGTCAAACCACTAACTTTTTGGTTCAATTGGAGGTCATGATGTGTTGCTAGATATCGCTTTTGACTTACTTGAATTAAGTGTTAATTTAAGTGACCAATATAACTAGGAACCTAATAGATTCCACACATAGGAGATCTAAAGGATGAGTAAAATGATCTTAAATGGTGATTCAAGATATGAGAGATTGTTTCAGGATTATATCACGATGTGATAGTGGTAGAAAACATTGCATGAAATGGATTAGAAACAAGTGTTGTTAGTTGTCAATTTGGCCATTAGCTTCCCAAACTTCCATTAATGCATGCTATTCATAGTCATCAACTTCCCATAACTTCCATTAATGCATGTTACTCATATAGTGGTGATTGGGCACAACTTAAGATATTCAGAGGTAATTGAGTAACCAATAAAGGATTCACCACTCCTAATAGAAGGAGGGAATACCCACAGCCTCTTATCGGGATCATTACTTGGGAGTCTTTGGTTAAAGAATATATGTGTCATGAAGAGAGTCTTCAATGATACATAGAGAGTCTTCAATGATATATAGAGTGATGAGATCCTCAGGATAAGATCTAAAATCACTTGGACTAAATGTGATGTAGTTAATCTAGTAGGAGTTGACACTTTGATCATACTTTGAACCAAGTGGGTATAGATAGTGAAAGGACAAATTGCACGGCAACATTGCGTATGGAAGGGTTCGTAGTCAAACCACTGACTTTTTGATCGATTAGAGGTCATGACGTGTTGTTAGATACCACTATTGACTTACTTGAATTAAGTGTTAATGCAAGTGACCAATATAACTGGGAACCTAATGGGTCACACACATAGGAGATATAAAGGATGAGTAAAATGGTATTAAATGGTGATTCAAGATATGAGGGAGTGTTTCAAGATTGTATCGTGATATGATCGTGGTAGAAAACATTGCATGGAATGAATTAGAAACAAGTGTTGTTAGTTGCCAATTTAGCCATTAACTTCCCAAACTTCCACTAATGCATGCTATTCATGGTCATTAACTTCCCATAACTTCCATTAATGCATGTTATTCATAACCACTAACTTCCTATAACTCTCCATTAGTGATGGGGTTATAGAAGGCCAAATGGTGCAGAAAATCGAGATGATTTTCGTGCATCTTGTGTAAGACACAAGTGAAAGAAAGGTTCTTTCTTACACATACACTATTTTTCTCTCTAACTCTCACAAGAGTTCTTGTCTTTGCTAGCACAAAGAAAGAATTCTAGCCACCTTCTAGTGAGGTTTCATCCTTCTATCTTCGTGTGGACTTTCATTAGAGATGGTCTACGTTGATTGTTATGGTTTAGGACAACCCAACACAGAGAAGATTAAAAAACGAAAGAGATTGTCAGAAAGGTATGTAAACATCTTACATTTCATCTTTTTGTTTTCTATATCTATATGCATGAGTAGATTTGGTTTTTGAGGTTCTGTTTTATTTTTCGTTGCGTATATTTGATAAATATTATGTATAAGATGCATGATCGGTACCTTACAAAGTCTTCATTTATTATTTCATGTTATGACTCACTTTTTTACAAGTTTTCATATCTCCTTTAACCCTAAACAAATGCTTTTTTAATCTGGTGATTCCTTTAGCTTTCAAATGCTTGTTACAAAATAAGCAAACTGTATAGTTCTTCATTTTAGGGATCAATCCAATATGAGTACAATCTGAATCATTGTGTCTTCCTAAAATGATTGAATTATTAGTAGTAATTGAACTTCCTTCCATTTATCTGTAAAAATAAATGAAGGCATATATCAAAATTAACTTATCATTTTCAAATACTATCGCAAAATATGTATTGTTTAACTTAAAAGTCCAACCTAACACAATTACACAATACACATATACATCTTATATAGGATAACTCATTTTGCATGATTACATCATACATAATTCAATTTCATTCAACACAATTCACTAATAAGTCAAAAACTAACAATTCAAGTATTAAACATACACAATTACATAATACACACATACATCTTATATAATATAACTCATTTTGTATGATTATATCATTCAACCATAAACTAAAGACGTACACTCACAACTATAACATATTTAACTTCAACCATAACTCATAATTATAAGTTTACAACTTACTTTATCTAATCTCATAATTCAACTATAAAATACTAACATATTACAAATCTTTTCGTTCGAATGAGGAGACAAGGAAATATATTTTGGAACAAATGTCGCTAGAAAATTGGAACATTTTGTGTGATTACCGGCCTCGACTAATGTTAAGGTTTTTTTTTCTCATCAAATTTGTTTCCATTAATCTTGTTACACAATTTAATGATTATTTATTTTCTTTATTTAGGAAAAATGTGAGTAAACCAAGGTTAACAGAGGAAAAAAAAACTCCATACAGCTAAGGCTCCAAATCATTTGTTATCCTACGAAATGAAAATCCAAGTTCTTTGTTTATAAGTTATAATTGCATTAGTAAATACAATATTATTTATTGTGTAGTTTTTCATAAAATAGAGTCAAAAGGAACTACAAATAGTGTGATAGGATCATACTCTACAAACTGACACACTACAAGGAAGGTGAAGGTTGAACATCTAAAGAAGTGCACAATAATTATGTAATTATAAAAAATTGTTTAATTTTAAGTTTATTTATTTATGTAGTGTTAACTAATAATATTTGAATTGAATATTGATTTTTTGTCTAAGTTTCAAAATAAGATACAGGAGTTGTTGCAAACATGAATATTTGACATAAATGAGTCAAATGTAGATGACATTTGCAACAATGTGCTTGGAACACAATCCGGCTACATCAAAGGTCTTAGGTTTGGGCCAAAGCCAACTGCTTCATCTTCATTAAGACCATAATATGATCAACATCTTGAAGAGAACAACTAGTTGCTTTATGCTAAATTAGAACGTAATGAAAAAAAGTTGTCCAAACTTGAAAAGTTAGTTAAAATATACTTGGCCCAAATTATGTAATTAGTGAAAATGAAAATGATTCTTAGTCATTCAACTAATATTTGTATTTTTATTATGTATTTAAATATTTTTCAAATTGTAATTAACATCTTGCACATGATCATATTTAATGATATTTTAATTTCTATATACAATGCTTCTAATTTTTAATTATTTTTAGTTATATTTTTGCATAATAAAATATACAACAAAAATATCTAAATATTACATACAATAATATCGATTAAAAATCTCACCAATAATTACAATCTACATGATATAACGTTTAGTTAAAATCTATATTTAAAGTTTCAAAATATCACTAAAAATATTTGGCTACAATTTTAGAAACGTAGTTAATAATTTTTTTCTATGCTTCCATTTCATAGCTAAAAGTTATTAATGTTTCAAAAAATGTAGCTAAAACCAATACGTTTTCACTATGCTTCTTTTAGCTACGACCATGTAGCTAATAAGTTTTGGCGACAAAATGGAAGCATAGCCAAAACTTATTGACGACGATATAGTAAAACGTCACCTATAATTTTTTGCTACGGAAACTATTTATAGTAAAAGTGTATTAGTGACGATTTGATGAAAACGTTGCATATATTTTTTAGCTACGGAGATTTTCCAATGATTTTCTCAAAGAATATAAATCATCACGAACGAGTATTAGCTACAATTTTGTGACATTTAGCGATAAAATTTTTCGTCGATAAATGTTCCATACTTTTTTGTAGAGCCACACGTTATTCAGTTCGAAGCTTCATGAAAGCTCTATTTAGGTTCAAAGATATCTTGGGGTTGAGCATTAATCTCAACAAGAATCACCTCATCTTCTCTAAAGGCGGTACTCCAATGATCTCAGTAATAGTCTTGCTTATCGAAATAGCAGAGAAGCCTCCACCTCTACTTTATTTGGGGCTTCCAATTTTGACAATGAGATTAACAATCCTTGAATGTTATCCCTTTGTTAAGAAAATTCAGAAGGGAATTAGATCTTAGGTGAATCACTTCCTTTCATTTGTTGGAAAAATTCAGCTTATCCAATCGATTCTTAGCTCTCTATATGTTTATTTGAGCTCACATATTTGTCTTCCCAAAGAGGTCATCAAGTTGATTAAAACATTACTCAAGCACTTTTTATGGAAGTATATGATGGGAACTAAAGGTTGTGCTAAAGTTAAATGGTCAGACATTTTCTTCTCAAAGGCCAAAGGGGGGGCTAAACATCCCTTATATATGTGAAACTCACTAATCATATCCTCATCTTTAAACGATTATGGTGGATTCTCAAAGATAGGCAAATGTTATGGATACGTTGGCTTCATTCATATTTCCTTAAAGGAAGAAGCATCTTGGTTGTTCGCAAGACGAATAACAAGTCTTATTTTCTAAGCCAGTTAATTCGTTGAGGAATCTTGTTCAGAACCAAGTATCTTGCACCATGGCAACATGAAGTTTATACCTTTATTGTTTGATAATTGGACAGGTCAAAGAACTTTATTCCAATCTCAACATTTGCTCAGAGGTTTTGTCAATTTTCCTCTCCATACTACAATGGATTTCTTCATGAACGAAGGTTGAATTTTCTAGACAATCTTAGAAATTTGCAACCTCATTACTCTCCCTCTATCTCTCAGGGTATATTCTTTTAGAATTATCAAACAAATTCATTCGGGACTTGTTACGAGTGAGAAAACTTAGGGTATTTTGTCATCGAATCATTTGGCTCAAAATGATCCTACCAAGAACATCCTTTATGTTATGGCTCACTATACAAAACATGATGAATATGGCTGATCGAATCAGTTATTTGAGCATTAATGCCCTCTGCTCCTTCTGTCAGCTTCAGGAAGAAACCAAAGATCATATATTTTTTATGTGTGAGGTGACTAATCGGGTATGGAAAATTGTTTTAATGTGTTACGATTTCCTTATCCAAGAGAACACTTTCTCTGCCATTGTTTAGTGTTTGGCAACTCTAACAACTACCAAGATCTTGTCCCATATAGTAGTTGTTAGCATGCGTGTTCAATCCATTCGGAAAGAGAGAAATGCCAGGCGTTTTGAATCGAAGTCCAAGCGTACAGACAATCTTGTCTTTGAAATTCTGCGTCAAAGAACTTGTGGAATTAAGTAGCATTTCCACCAATAATAACATTCTCTAGTCTTTTTCTGTTAATTACATTTCGGTTTGCTTAGCTAAATAGTTCCTGATATTTATGTTTAAGGGGTATTCCCTAGAGTTATTGTTAGGAGTGTTCAAGAAAACCCACGAACCTGTAAACCAGACCTGAACCACATGAATCAAATCTGTAAATAAGGTTAACCAAACCTGAGTTCAGGTTCGGTTCGAACCGAACCTGAAAAATCAGGTTCATGGTTCAGGTTTAGGTTTCTAACTTGCGGTTCTAGGTTAACCGAACCTAAACCGCACCTATAGCAGTTAACCGAACCGAACCTGATTTA
>JANPWT010000006.1:17404520-17418607 GCA_024678245.1 Erythroxylum densum | reverse complement strand
AATAATAATAATAATAATAATAATAATAATAATCTTTAACTGTGATAAGGGGAGGTATCATTAATTATTCATGAAAATATAAGCATAGTTATTATGTATATTATTTTTTAATATATACATAATAGTATTTATTCATTATAAATACATAACTAATAATAGAATAGATATTTCACTTACCCAAACATGCCTTTGGCCTATGTGTTCACCACTTTTTCCTAAATGTTGCAAAGATATTAGCAGAGAATAAAAATGTATTTCTTGACAAAACAGGTGTCCAAACAATTCCAACTGTGCAAAAGTAAGGATGGGCTTACCGTAACGCATTAATAGTGGTGGTCTCTGTGCAAGTGCATGTGACGAAGTTCTTTGAGAGTGCTTTGCTCCTTATCCTCATGGCTTCTTCACTTCTTTCCTTCTCCCTACTCCCCAAAATATCTACAACAAAAGCTACTTCCTCGTCCGTTACTCTAGAAACCCTGGAAGACAAGTTTGGCAGAAAAGGCTTGAAATTCCTGGAATCCAACAACAGTCCGGTTGTTGAACTAACTGTTCGGAATGGCAGTTCTTTGAGACTCCACATACCTGATGCTCATGTTACCTCATACAAGCCTAAAGTTTATTGGAAAGATGATGGTTTTGAGGAGATTCTGCATACAATTCCTGGTAAAGGACAAGACGCTGGAAAATCTAAGGGTGGCATTGGTTTGGTCCTCAACGATGTCCCTGATTCTGGTTCTAAAGGGTCATCCATTATTTCTTCTGAGTGGACTGTGAAGGACGTTGATTCCGATTCCACTGATGCCCTTCAGGTATCGTGCTTCTTGTTCTTGGAATTTCATACCTTTTATCTTTTAGAACCTTTCATCATATCGATTGAATTTTGGATATTACAACAAGAATCTGAAGACAAAATTTCCCATGCAACTATTTAATTTTTAAATTAGTTTTCATTTGCTGGAAGCAAATTTGTTGGTCGAGGATTGTTAAAGATGTGAATGGGGCTAGAATTCTCGCATTACGATTCTTGAGATTCTTGAAGTAATAAAAAGAGCCAACCAATATGTAAATCTGACATACGTTTTTTTTAATAATGAAATTCTTCTACGAGTTCCTGCATCAATTTCATGGAGTTAAATTCCCGTTCTCAACACTTGACCAATGTGAAGTTGAAGTTTCCTTCGCAGCTTCCAGTTTACAGTGTCTTCATTTCATGTCTCATTTCACAAGAAACCTCAAAGTGATTTATTTTATTGTATTCCATTCGTACAATTCAATTTAATATTGCCATTTGATATAAGATTTTCTAGTCTATTTCTGTGTTCTATTTCTATATATATGGAAGGTATCAAATCATCGTACTGATTTGGAAATTTCATAATCCAAAAATTTCAATAGAAAAGAAAAAAGAGGGGTTTTTCTTACAATCTTTGTTCGAACCATTTTTGATTCTGTGATAATCAATTCCTGGTCAATTATTCTCAGGTATGGTTGTGCAATATCTGATAAAAAATGAAGATTGGTTGGAGGCCCAAGGCTGTGATTATAATGTTTTGCAGTAGCAGAAAATAGCCTCTATAATTAGAAGTTCATTCTTGTTTCACTGGTCTTGTTGCAGGTTGAGTTGAGCAGTAGCAGTGGAACATTAGATTTGACATATGTTGTGACTCTCTATGCAGTAAGCATGGCAACGGCAGTTATAGTAAAGAACAATGGCCGGAACGCTGTGACTTTAACAAGTGCTATACTTAGTCACCTCAAATTTAAAAAGCGTGGCCATGCGGGAATTCAAGGACTTCGAAAGTGTTCTTACTGCACATACCCTCCTTTATCCTCACCTTTTCAGATCTTAACCCCTTCTGAAGCAATGAAAACTGAGTCACCTGGATTATTTGATTTTGGTATTGAACCTGAGGAGAAGCCAGGCACTTGGAGAGTGCAAGAACTGCCGTTTACAATTTTGAAACATAGGTTAAGTAGAGTGTATGCAGCTCCACCTCAAGAGAGATTAAAACCAGCTTATCAGACCCCACCTTCAAACTATGAAACACTTGATAAGGTATATATAAGTCTGACATAATTCTACCACAAGATCAATGGACCTTAACAGATATTGAATGCAGTCAACATGAGTCTCACAAACTATGACTATAGCATTATAAAGTGTGATGGGAATTGAAGGGAAATGTTTCCTATTCTTCCAAATTTCATTGGTACCTAAAGCATTTCTGTTGGTGTATTGTCAATGTAGTCTTACTTTTAGTACTTTAGACATGTGAATGTCTCACAGTTACGCCATGTTTAACATTTCTGGTCAACAAATCATTTTGGACTTGCACAAGCCATACTAACATCTTGGGTAATGATATCTGGTTTATTTCAGGGACGTGAGCTATTCTTTAGGGTGATAAGAATGGGTTTCCAAGATATTTATGTATCGGCTCCTGGATCTTCAGCAGAGAAGTATGGTGGGGAGTACTTTATCTGCACTGGTCCAGCTTCAATGGTGGTGCCTGTTTCTGTACAACCAGGAGAAGAATGGCGGGGGGCCCAGATCATTGAACATGATAACTTGTAATTAGAAACTTCGATAGAAATATTAAAGAAGTTTTCTGAAACTTTTTGTTCCTCTAGCTGGATTAATGTTGTACACTTTCTAAAATCAATAGACGCCATTCAAGGGAGGTTAAACCTTGAGGCTCCTCCAAGGTAAATCATGTGAAAATGCAAGACTGAGAAGTGGACCATGGTGAGTTCAAAAAGAAAGAAAAGGCCTTCAGGATAGCATAAAATATGTTGTATTATTACAACTCACAAGTGAAATTCAAAGTGGATTGTAGAGGGCACTCCTTTGTTCATTAATCTGAACCCAAGAGCAACAGATCCATATCCTTCAATCAAAACCGAACGAAAATAAGAATACTTTCAAATCCTGAACCAAAATGAAAAGGAAAAAACAGGTTCCAAAGAAGATAAGGTAACTACTTTACTGTTTTGGAGTGGATAGGGTTGAATTAATGGCCAAGAACTTTGTAATCTAAATCTACACTAGCAGTGAAAGATGAACTTCGTGAAAAAGTTGTTCGTATCACAAAATATCAACGTCTTTCTCAGTTACAACCAGCCAGAAACACGATCTAAACTATCCAACCCATGCCATACAAAGATAAGTGGACTCACCTGACTCACTATCACGTCTCTCCCTCTTCCTAGAGAAAAAGGAAGCTTTACCTGGTAATCGATGCCTTCATATTTAACTAATTATTAGAAACAATCATGACTATGGCTATCAATTCTTTATTCTCCCTGAACTTCACTGCCAAGCCCTCCTCTATACCAGTCACAGGACATCCTTTCTTGTTAAATTCTTTGCTTCCCTCTGGTTATCTTCAATGCAGAATCAGGAAGCGGGAATTGTCACTTCCATTGGTGGCTTCAATCCCATACCAACCAGTAAATGTAGACTACTTGGAGCATGAATTTGGTGGTCATGGGGTCACTTTCGAAGGCCTTGGTGATGTCTGCATAGCAAAGATGGGTTTGGCTAATGGAAGCACAGCCACATTGATGCTACCAAGTGGCTTAATCACATCATATAAGCCTCGTATGTGGCATGGAGGAACACTTGAGTTACTGCAAACATCAGTCTCCGAGGGAAAGGAAGGTACTGCTGTCATACAAGGAGGGGTGTCATTGGCCTTCGACTTTGAAAGCGATGATGACACTTCATGGTTTCCAAGTAATTGGTCTTTGCGTGACGTTAGAGGAAATTCTCATGACTCTATTCAGGTCTGCTTTATGTCTTGAAAAATGATATCTTTTGCAAGATATATTATGTTCTAGATTGGCCCTGAAAAGGGTAACCTCCTATCGATTAAACAGATAGCTAGTTGTGAAAAAAGATCATAAAAGTGTTGTAGAAACTGTTTCTGCATAATCTTTCCAAGTTGATATACGAAACAAAAGGTAGGAACAAGTTGTCCCTCGTCAACAATCATATCCCTTCTCTAGCCCTACAAATTTTCACTTGTAAACTTCTGAAAGATTTGCTTTTAAATGCTTGGAGTGGAATTGATTCGCCCAGTCTGGACTTGAGTGCTGCAGGTTGAATTGATAGGCAATGATACAAAAGACATGGTTGGAGTAAAGTACATTATAAGCCTCAAAGAAGACACCTTAAGCTCACAGCTTGTGGTCTCAAACTCGACATCATCACCAATCATGTTATCTGGCTCCCTCGTAAGCCATATGACAGTAAGCTCACCAGAAGCAACATATGCATATGGACTAGAAGGGTCAAATATCTTTAACAGGCCTATATTCTTGTCAAACTTTAGCATTGTTCCTCCTGGCCTAGAAAATGTTTTTGTTTCTGATCAGCCCAGAAGTGAAGTGGCTTTCAAAGGAATTTTGACAGGCCAAGGCGTGAGTCTGAAGGTTGGTCAACGTCCAGAAAACATGGAAATTTTGGAGGAAGAAGAGGACGACAATTATAAGAATCTAACAGAGAAGATGAGCAGAATTTACACCAATGCACCACGAGACTTCACAGTTATTGACAGGGTACTCGTCTTAATCTCTCGTTTCTATTTTCTCTTGTCAGTTTTTACCAGTTAAAACTGCGGCAGTTTGGTGCCTACCAATTCTGGAAGATAAGAACATACAAAAACCATCTCATGGAAAATTTTACTTTCATGAACTTAAATCACTGACTCCAAAAGAGGGCTATATTTCTGCAAGTCTGCTTATTTACTTAAAGACTTTTCCTAATGCCCAAAGCTTCTGCAAGCTCACCGATGAATCCATGATGAGTATCTCAATGATTTGGGTAATCATCTATTATTGTTTGGCAAGCTTATCCATCTTATAAATTTAGTTTCCCATGCCCATCTATTAGGCAGATATTAGGTCAGCATTTCGTTTCATTCAACATAAGCAACTTTTACAGATTAAGCTATTGACTTCTAACGTTGTTGCCCATCAAGAGCTTTTTGGTAAAATCTGTCATCCTCTTCCTATACCAAAAAATGGTAAAAGATGCGTATCATTTAAGTTGGTTTTATGAGTATACTTTTCTTCGATGAATGCTCTCACATGTTTCAATATGCTGACAGATACCTTTTCTCTCATTGTGACCAAAAAACAGGGAAGACGAAACTCAATTGCAATAATTCGGGAGGGGTTTAGAGAATTATACATCTTCAGTCCAGGATCAGATTATGAAAGTTATAGCAAGTACTCCTATGTATGTATTGGTCAGTCAGCCATGCTCGAGCCAGTCACTGTAGGTCCCAACGAGACGTGGACAGGAGGCCAACACTTGCATAATCCAAATCTATAATGAAGCATATTTCTGCATGTCTTATCAGGAAGCACAAGAAAAGAACTCAATGCAGAAGACTACTATTGAAGCTTGCTTGTAAAATAAATTAAGAAGTTGTTAAAAAATGCAGTTATATTAGTGGAACATTTAATTAAACTTGATTCATTATTTGGTTCATATATTTTGAGATTCATTGTATTTTTTCTTATGCATGCATCTTGTATTTACTATCTTATGTTTTTCCAAGAGTTGTATTGTTTCAAAGAAATGTCTTATGTGTCTATAAATACCATGTACTAGTTCATTTCCAAAATGGGACAAGAAATCCAAATCAAGTTAGTTATTTAGATGTTTGAGTGTTCTCCTTTATCTTTTTATCTCCCTTATTTACTACAAAGTGGTATCAGAGCCATATTATTTTGAAGATATCTAAGTCCATTGTTTCAATCCCCAAAATCATATAAGAAAATCATGATAAGTGGTGTGTGTGTAAGAAGGGAATTCTTGGCTCTCAAGATGCATGAGAGATAGTAGAACAAGGATATGATGAACCAGAAAATGAAGCAGCTTTGAATCAACAACAAAGGAACACGTTACAAAAGAATCGAAGATTGGATCAACATGTTCTTAGCATCATTCACGCCACATTGGATGATGAAATGTTTGAAAAAGTGTCAAACGCAACAAAATCAAAGGAAGCTTGGGTGATTCTTCAAAAGGCCCATGGAGGAGTTGACAAGGTAAAGAAGGTGCATCTTCAAACATTGAGAGGAGAATTTGAATCCTTACACATGAAAGAGGCCGAATCAATCCATGACTATTGCACAAGAGTCTTGGCAACTATTAGTAAAATGAGGAGATATGGAGAGAATTTGGAAGATGTTTGTGTTATAGTGAAAATTATTCGTACTCTTGATTTAAAATTTGATCTTGTTGTCGTGGCTATTAAACAGTGTCAAGATTTGGAAGCCATGACCATTGATGAACTACAAGGATCCTTGCAAGCTTATGAAGAAAGATTGAAGAAGAAGGAGCCACTAGTTTCAAGCCTTTCAAGCAAAGGTCTCTTTGAAAGACAAGAAGCAAGAATCCACTACCTGACAATGAAGAGGAAGAGGAAGAGGTCATAGTCAAGGCTATGAAAGAGGTAGAAATCATTATGGTCATGGTTATAGAAGAGGCACAGATCACTTTAATATTGAAGAGTCAAGCTAACAATCTCATAACTCAAGAGGTCGTGGAAGCTATTACTATAAGGGAGGAGGAGGGAGAAGGTATGAAAAATCTAATATTCAATGTCATAATCGTCACAAATATGGTCATTGTTCCTATGAATGTTAGAGTGCTACTAGCAACCAAGGAGAGGCTTATATTGTGGAGATGAAAGAAGAAGAAGAAGAAAAAGAACTACCTTTTTTATTGGCTAACAAAGGAGAAGAAAATAAATTCTTATGGTATCTTGATACTAGTCCTAGCGACCATATGAGTGGCAATAAGGAGCTATTCATGGAGCTTGATGAGAAGAAAAAAAGGAGAAATTGTTTTTGGTAATGATTCAAAAGTTTCAATTGAAGGCAAAGGTGAAACAAAATGGTGGTCATAATTTCACAAGTCTATTATGTTCCTTCTTTGAAAGCAAATATCTTGAGTATGGAACAGTTGATAGAATATGGATATGATATCCATTTAAAAGATGCTTGTTGCAATTTGGGAGATGAAACACACAACTTAATAGCAAGGATATCTATGTCAACGAATAGAATGTTCAAACTTAATGTCAATGTTGATTACCCAAGATGCTTGAAGGCATATGTCAAAGTCTTCTCTTGGCTTTGGCATATGAGATTTGTTCATCTAAAATTTAAAGGATTAAATTTATTAGTAAAAGAGAATATGGTGAATGGTTTGTCTCTCATTACTCAACCTAATCAATTATGTGAAGGATGTGTCATGGGAAAGCATGTGAGAAAGCCTTTTCCAAAGTTGTCCACCATGAGAACCATCAAGTCACTTCAACTTGTTAATGTCGATATTTGTGGCCCAATCAAGCCATCTTTTTATGGTAAAACAAACTATTTCTTACTCTTCATTGATGATTTTTCTCGCAAAACTTGGATTTATTTTTTGAATAGGAAAGATGAAGCGTTTGGAGATTTTTAAAATTTCAAAGCCTAAGTTGAAAAAGAGAGTGGATTTGTCATAAAATCTTTTAAGACGAATAGAGGTGGAGAGTTCACTTCCTTATAGTTCAACAAATTTTGCAAAGCTAAAGGCATTCGTCATTTTGTTGTGGTTCCATACTTTCCACAATAAAATGGATTTGTGGAATGTAATAGTAGATCTAATCTCAATATGGAAAGGAGCATGCTAAAGAGCAAGAATATGCTTACGGAGTTTTGGGCTGAAGCTGTCATTTGAGCTTTATATTTGTCCAACTTATACCCTAATAAAAGTGCTAATGGGATGACTCCTCAAGAAGCTTAGAGTGGTAAGAAGCCAAGTGTTTCTCAATTGCGAATTTTTGGAAGCATAACATATGCTCATGTTACTAAAGATATGAGATCAAAGTTAGATGACAAAAGTGAAAAGCATATCTTCATTGGCTATAGCTCTAATTCTAAGGGTTATAAGTTGTTTAATCCTACCTATGGGAATATTTGAACAAATAGAGATGTTGATTTTGATGAAGAAAGTTTGTAGAAGCCGGATATCTCTAAAAATGAAGAAAGTGTTTCATTTCCTATGATTAGAGATTTTGACCATGACAGGCATGAAAATATTCATACTCCTTCTTAATAACCCATTCCTAAAAGAAACAAAATTCCTCCTCAAAGCTCGTCCAAGGGTCATAGAGGAAGAAGGAGTCTATGAGATGTTTATTGAGTCCACAGAGATGGTAGAAAATACAACACTATTTTGTCTCTTTGCCGATTTCACTAGAAGAAAACAGGACAATCTGCGACGTTTAAAAAACGTCACGGAGTCTCAGAAACTGTCGCGGAATATCATTTACGATGTTTTAAAAAACATCACAAAAAACGTCGTAGAATGGGGTGTAGGCAAAAGGTTTCTGCGACGTTTTTCATAAAACGTCACAAAAAATACAAACATTTCGCGACGTTTTAATAAACGTCACAGAAAGATTGGATATTTCGCGACGTTTTTGAAAAACGTCACAGATGGCATTCCACAGCATTTTTGGAAACGTCGCGGAATGTCATCCGCGACGTTTTTGTATTTTAATAATTCTTTTAAAATAATCATTTTTTAATTTTAATAATTATTTTTTGATTTTAATAATTATTTTTAAAAATACATTTTTTATATTTTAGTGTTATTGTTATTTTTCTTTGAATAGAACAAAGGAAAAGGGAAAAAAAATAAATAAATTTAAAAAATAAGAAGTACAATATTTACATTTTTTTTGAAAAAATAGGAGAATATGTATTAAAGGAACCGACAGCATACATTAAGGCATACATTAAAGCCTTCCAACCACAGCAAAAATATATGCTAAACCTAGAGGCTAGTCCTTACTGTCAACGGACTACTATCCAATCTTCATCAACCTTCATTTGTCTTTCAATTTCTATACATTAAAGCCTTCCAATGATGCATCATCTTTCGTAGATTCAAAATAGTCTTCAAAGCATCAATTTTATTAATTTGGATCACCATCATTATACAATGTGTTCTTCATGTGATTGGTCTTGTCTCTAATTAGAAATTGGGTCGCAACTCACCAAATCTTCCGATGCCAGCATCAATGTCATTGATCATTAAACAACTCATCTTCCCCTGTAATAGTCGTAGAAAATATGCTGAACTTGATTACCATATATGGAAGCTAATAGCTAACAAGAAGTTAGAATAATTTTACTAAAGGATCTCACAAAATGAGATAGTATCCCAACAAAATGTAAAAAGAGAAATTGTACTTTAGATAAATGAACCAGTTTTATCATTTGCTTCCTTTTCTCTTGCTTTTTAGTAACATGTTCAATTCAAATCGTATGTGCTTTTAAGCTAGATAACTTACATTAGACCCAATTAAAGAATACAAGAAAAAGATACCAAGCCACATTCCAACCGAAATTAGAGTAAAACATATCAAAAAGCTTCAGTAAGAAATTTGCAAAAGAGGAACAGGGAACTTCAAAATCCTCATCAGATATTCATACGAAAATGTAACCTTAATCTATGCTCTAAACTAAAAACTACAGCCTTACCAGCTCTGTCTGATTCTAGCTCCCCTGCAGACATAATTACTGGTTCAACTCCCAGGGCCTGAAAAATTAGCTCAGTCTGAAAGGATTTCCCTTGCCCCTTACCTCCCCAAATACCTGGAAGAGACAATGCTGGTATCTTTGTGTCATATTATCTTATAAACTAGGAGAAACTAGATCTTCATGGTACTCATGCAGGAAATGAATAGTCAAATAACTTCACAAACCAAAACGTTAAATATAATTGAAGTTAAATGGTAAAGTCACCGTGAAGAATACGTAAACAATTAGAAACAACTATACAAGATAAACAGGGCAAGACTATGCAGTTAAAAGAACATGGCAACTAGAGAGAAATTCTAAAAATGCTTTCCCCTGTACCAAAAAGGAGAATTAGCAAAACTTTTGGCAAATAAGTACCTAGAATTAGAGGAACTTTGGCATTGATAAGGTGAGCCATGTAGTTCTTCACAATGTGGACTACTGCAGTAAACGTAAAACATCGAATAATTAGCTGCAGCAACTTAATTATAGACATTGACCAACAAAATGGATTATAATCCAAAACATCTCCCTTTTACCAGATATACCAAACAGGCATGAATGTTAAATTTGACTCATATCAAGCATTTAAATTCTCAGAAATAACTGAAGAATGCCAACAAAATAAAGGAACTAAAAGGTTGAAATTATAAGAAAGACAAAAAAAATTGCAGTCATTAATTGTTACCAACTTTTCTGCAACCAATATTACTCATAGTTTCTTCGCCTTGGTCCAAAACTATAGAACTTACCAACTTTATCCTGTAATAAGAAAAAGCGACATAAAAGTAAACGTCTGGATTTTGCAATCTAAGAAATTTGCAAATCAAATAAAAAAATAAAAAAAAGTAAAAGCAAAAGCAAAAGCACTTGACCTATCTACTTGAAACTTCATCATGATTACAAGTACAGCAGTCGCTCTGGTAATCAAATACAACTGCATTTCTCTTCTATTTTTCAAGAACTAACTAGTGGTTACAACCAATAAGAATAACAAAGAACATGCAAAGATGATCGTTACCAAGAACAGAGGAGCAATGTAATAGTCGCCTTTCAGGTACTCAAATGATCTCGTCACTTTTTGACGGTAATCAAACACGATATCCGCTGCAGTTGCTTGTATGCATAAGAATACAAAAACTAGAAGCTTCTAGAAAACAGTAAAGGAGCAGAAGCAGTAATTTGAACGAGAAAACGACACATTACAGTCTCGTCCAAGGAAGTTGCCAGTGAAAAGAGGATCGATGATGCCATCCCTAGCTCCGACGGCGATGTTCATGTTATCGGCTTCTTTCCCCAGCCGATATAGGTAGTCCCTGCCCTCAGAGTCCTTCGCTTCCCAAGAAGACTGCTCCGACAGTTTCGTCTTGGGCTTTTTGATCCCGATAATACTATCACCATCGTCGATCGACAATCTAGAGCAACAAACAAGTTTTCGGAAACCGATTGGCGGCGTCAATACAGTGTATTGAGATTTTAGGAATGATGAACAGAGAATTGTATTGATAAGAGCCATAGCTTGAGGTTTGCCGTTGCCTTTTCGTTTTTTGTTTGGCAGTTCTCTCGTTTTGTGGATGAGGCTATTCGCATCCTCACAGTTGGGGAAGTGGACACGTTCGCCGGCCACTGGGGTTCTGGGTGGAAGATCTGGGGTGGGTTTTGGTGCTGCAACGGCCGCAGCAGCTTCCGGTGACTAACAGTGAGAGTTGGAGACAATGAAGCAGAGGAAGAGACGATTCACAAGGATTCTGGAGACTCTCGACGCCAATAACCCTAACCCGATTTTCTATACTCTCAAATTCTGATATTTTTATTTGCTACTTTCAGGAGTAATTACCGATTGGATTATTTATTCAAATTCGAAGCAAACACAAACTGTGACGTTTTTTTCAGCAAAACATCGTAGTTTGTATTTAGTGACGTTTTAATAAAAAACGTCATTAAAAATGTTATAAATTTACGACGTTTTCTAAAACGTTGTGAAAAATTCAAACTTTTCGTGACATTTTTAAAACGTCGCAAAAAGTTTTCACAATCCATGACGTTTTATAAATAAAACGTCGCGAATTATATATATTTCTTGTAGTGTTTTGAGCCATTTCACTTTGAAGAAGCTCTATAATAAAAATGGAGATGTGCAATGGATAAAGAGATTCAAGTATTTCAAAAGAATGACATATGGGAGCTTTCTACTCTTCCAAAGGGGCAAAGGGTGATTGGTGTGAAATGGGTATATAAAGTCAAAAGAAATGCTCAAGGACAAGTAGAGAGGTACAAGGCAAGACTTGTTGCTAAAGACTATAGTCAACAACATGGAGTAGATTATGATGAGGTATTTGCTCCTATGGCTCAACTAGAGACCATTCAATTAATTGTTTCCTTAGTAGCACAAAAGAGACGGAAGATTTATCAAAAGGATGTCAAATTGACATTCTTGAATGACTACCTTGAGAAATGAGGTGTTTATCCAATAAACATTGGGGTACTTTGTGAAAGAACATGAAGATAAAGTGTTAAAGTTAAAGAAGGCATTATATAGCTTAAAACAAGCTCCAAGAGCTTGGTATAGCTGCATTAATAAGTACTTCCAAAGCCATGGATTCATCAAATGTCCCCAAGAACATTGTCTTTATGTCTATATATTGATGACTTGATCTTCACAGATAACAATTTAAAGATGTTTGAAGAGTTTAAAAAGGTGATGACTGAAGAATTTGAAATAACTGATATAAAACTTATGTCTTATTTCTTTGGTATTGAAGTGACACAAGATGATGATGGTATCTTTATTTCTCAAGAGGCTTATACAAGAGTGATTCTTGAGAATTTTAAGATGAAAAATTGCAATCCCATTAATACCTCAATTGATTGTGTAACAAAATTGTCAAAGTTTGATAAAGGTGAAAAGGTGGATCCAACTCTTTTTAGGAGACTTGTTGGAAGTTTGAAGTATTTGACTTGCACAAAACCCGATAATCTTTTTGGAGTCGGGGTTATAACTCGTTTTATGGAAGCTCCAACTAGTACTCATATGGCAATGGCTAAAAGGATTTTACGATATATCAAAGATAATATTTACTATAGTTTGCACTATTCTTCTTTATCTAATTTTCAAGTTGTTGGTTATAACAATAGTGATTGGGCAGGTGATGATGATGATAGAAAAGCACAAGCAAGTTTATATTCTTCATGGGTGACACTGCTTTTACTTTGAGTTCTAAACAACAATCCATTGTGACTTTATCTACATGTGAAGCCGAATATGTTGCAACTACTTATAGTATCACATATGCAATTTGGTTAAGAAGGTTGTTGAAGATGCTGCATGTGACTCAAGATGGAGCTACCTCTATTTTTATGAATAACAAATCTACTATAGGATTGGGGAAGAATCCTATGTTCCATGATCGAAGTGTTAGTTTATGGCCCTACAGCCAATCAATTGGATACAAATTAATGCATGATATTATTTTAATTAATGAAAAAGGCTTTATTTATCTTTATATATTAATTTAGTCAATATTTTATGTTTTAATACTAAAGGTAAAATCCTTAGAATAATTACTGTGTAATTAAAATTATGATGATATCATAATTATGAGATTCAGTTTACACTTATGCATTGTTCCTAAATGTTCCAAGTTATAGTTTCATCAAAATGGAATATTGTTGAAATGGTAAAACTAGCATACATTATGTTTCTTTCTTATGAAAAAAGTAATTGAACTCATAAATTAAAGTATGGAGATACTTAAATTAATGTGTGAGTGATTATTAGAGCATAAGTTACTGAACTAACCCGATTATGAGAATTTTGAATGGAATATTACTTATGTGCCTATGGATTATCTTATGATGATGGTTGTCTAATTGATCCTCAAACTTGAGATTATCAAGGTATCTCGTATGAGAATTACTGTATTTTGATACTACTTATGAATCATCCTAAGATAATTAAGTTGGTAGTAATGGGATAAAATATGAACCATATGGAGATAGTTGAGTAAGTCAACACGAGATTCGCCATTCTAAAATAATTAGAAAGAATATTCTACTGTTCTTGATTAGTAATGATTTGTAGAATTCTCTGGTCAGACTGAATTGATATTTGAAAAGACGTTTTCAAATTTCAATTATAAATTAATTACTAATTAGCAAGAACGAACAAATTATACCAAAAGAGTAGACATTATATCCATACTTCGTCCAATTAGAATATTGAATGACAAAAGGATTAAATTATACATCATAACCATGTATGGATAAGTTAAGTCAATCACTTTGACATTCCTGATATTTGGGTAATCATGACATATTGCTAGACGACAATCATGATTTATAATTATAAATTGTTTAATCGGAGAATTAAAAATAAATTTAAAAAAGTTTTAATTTATCTAATTCTAATTGTGAATTAGAATTTGATCGCGGCTCTGTCGATTCGATCTTACGATCGATCCTTAGAAACCGGTCAAATATAAAAAGTTCCAAGATTGCGG